>JAWPHD010001007.1:167500-368029 GCA_037043455.1 Cyrtodaria siliqua
CATAAGTTTAATGGCACATTCACAAGGAAATAATTTATATCACTTATAGAAATATTCATACGTTTAATGGCATATTCACAAGGGAATAATGTTTAACACATATAGAAATGCTCATACGTTTAATGGCATATTCACAAGGTAATAATGTTTATCACTATAAAAATATTTATACGTTTAATGGCATATTGACAAGGGAATAATTTATGTCATCTATAAAAATGTTCTTACCTTTAATGGCATATTCACAAGGTAATAATGTTTATCACCTATAGAAATATCCATACGTTAATGGCATATTGACAATGTAATAATGTTTATCACTTATAGAAATATTCATACGTTTAATGGCATATTCACAAGGGAATAATTTTCAACACATATAGAAATATTCATACATTTAATGGCATATTCAGAAGGGAATAATTTATATCACTTATAGAAATATTCATACGTTTAATGGCACATTCACAAGGGAATAATTTATATCACTTATAGAAATATTCATACGTTTAATGGCATATTCACAAGGTAATAATGTTGATCACCTATAGAAATATTTATACGTTTAATGGCACATTTACAAGGGAATAATTTATATCACTTATAGAAATATTCATACGTCTGATGGCACATTCACAAGGGAATAATTTATATCACTTATAGAAATATTCATACGTTTAATTGCATATTCACAAGGGAATACTTTTTAACACATATAGAAATGCTCATACGTTTTATGGCATATTCACAAGGTAATAATGTTTATCGCCTATATAAATATTTATACGTTTAATGGCATATTGACAAGGAAATAATGTATGTCATCTATAAAAATGTTCTCACCTTTAATGGCATATTCACAAGGTAATAATATGTATCACCTATAGAAATTTTCATACGTTAATGGCATATTGACAATGTAATAATGTTTATCACTTATAGAAATATTCATACGTTTAATGGCATATTCACAAGGGAATAATTGTTAACACATATAGAAATGCTCATACATTTAATGGCATATTCACAAGGTACTAATGCGTATCACCTATAGAAATATTTATACGTTTAATGGCAAATTCACAAGGGAATAATTTATATCACTTATAAAAATGTACATACGTTTAATGGCATATTCACAAGGTAATAATGTTTATCACCTATATAAATATGTATACGTTTAATGGCATATTGACAAGGGAATAATTTATGTCATCTATAAAAATGTTCTTACGTTTATTTGCCTATTCACAAGGTAATAATGTTTATCACCTATAGAAATATTCATACGTTAATGGCATATTCACAATGTAATAATGTTTATCACTTATAGAAATATTCATACGTTTATTGGCATATACACAAGGGAATAATTTATAACACCTATAGAAATATGCATACGATTAATGGAATAATCAAAAGGGAATAATTTATATCACTTATAAAAAAAATCATATGTTTAATGGCATATTCACAAGGTAATAATGTTTAGCACCTATAGAAATATTCAAACGTATAATGGCATAGTCACAAGGCAATAATGTGTTTTCACCTATAGAAATTGTGATGTCTTATCTTCCCTTTTACTCATTTTTAAATTTGTTCTTTGTTTCTGTTCGATTTGTATATCTACATTTAGTGATACGGCTTTATATCGAAGTTTGACAAAAGTACACTGTTTGTTTATATTTTAGCCCTATGTTTTGGTCAGACGTCATGTCCAAATGGAGGAACGTGTGTGTCACCTGATAACTGCCAGTGTAAACCTGGATTTGCATCGCCTAAATGTACAGGTATGTGTTTGTCACCTGGCTGATAACAGTGTAGTACAGGCAAGTGTGTATCGCCTGATACTGTCAGTGTAAGACTGGTGTTGCACCACCTAAATGTCCAGGTAAGTGTGTGTCGTCTGATACTGTCAGTGTAAGTCTGGTTTGCACCACCTAAATGTACAGGTAAGTGTGTGTCGCCTGTTACTGTCAGTGTAAGACTGGTGTTTACCACCTAAATGTACAAGTAAGTGTGTGTCGCCTGATGCTGTCAGTGTAAGACTGGTTTGCACCACATAAATGTACAGGTAAGTGTGTGTCGCCTGATACTGTCAGTGTAAGACTGGTTTTGCTTCACCTACATGTTCAGGTAATAAAAGATGCATTATGTTGTTGTTATCTACAATGCATTCTAATATTGTAGTTATACTTTTTATATTTTTAAATATTGTATAGTGCATAGTTTGTATTTAGGCGGGATATTCGCCACCCAGGTTTGACTCTAATATTATTACTCAGTTGACTGTTATAATAAACAAACATGTTTATGGTGTGTGATAAATATATTGAACTTATAATTAATTTGCATTATACATTGTTCATTTTTGGTGCATAAGTAATTTATGTACGGTGCCCCAATGATTTTGGAAGGTATATTGTGTACTAAACAAGAAGAAAGTCGTATAAAATGGTCAGCGATGACATATTCAAACGCTGTCATTGGTGCTATCTCCATAGCGTTGAAATTAGCCCAGTTGCATTGCATTCGTTTTAAAAAAAGAAGTATTTCTCCCGCTGAAACGTACTCCATGTTTTTCGACAGGCAATATACAGACACCAACAGGCGTGTATCTGATTTTTTGTGTGTAGATATGTAGCGTAAAATAGGCGCGCATATGAAAAAGGCACTCAGTGGCGACGATAAAGTCGAGAGAAAAATGTTCGAACGTGTTGAAAGTCCATGGTGTCAAAGTAGGCATATTTTGAGAACAAGTTCATTAAGTGTGCGAAGCGTAAACATAGCATTCACGGATTTTTCATATCTAGGCAAATAAAACGTCACACGAAGAAACAATAAAGCATACGCACCTGGTTTACTTTTATTTTTGGCGTTGGAACTACATGTAGTTCGGAAGTGACGTTGGTGTAGTTTTCCATAAGCCGCAAAACGGCGGTAGTTCCACTGATTACCAGCCGTGTTGTAAGCATTGCAAACAAGATCACTTCTGTTATGGCTATACCATTGTATTTTCATACTTTCCCGCTACATGCAGATATAGACGAATGTGCTGCCGGGACATCCGGATGTGGTCAGATTTGTACCAATACAGCAGGATCATTCAGTTGCACCTGCAATGCAGGTTACATACTGACATCGGATACTAAAACGTGCCTTGGTAAGTCCTGTAAGGTATTTAACAATTTAGGGCCAATATTGTGGCATATCAGCAAATATAAGTTTATATAATTTGGCATAACAATAGGTGTTGTTCAATTACATAATTTTCCAGTAATTAAATTTCTACTACAAGAAGTATACACGAGTTCGTATAATATACATGAATGTCAATATACTGTAATACTTACTGTAATACTAGTATATCATGATCTCATATCTGCACATTATCCCTCAATTAACATGACGCCAGTTGTCAATCATTTATCCATTTAACCAATCAAATTAATACGATACATCCGACAAACAATAGCACGTGCAATTGTAGTATAATACAAACTATGGTCAGTATACTCCGACATCAACACTAGGGCGGATGTATCTAAGTATGTCAGTATACTCCGACATCAACACTAGGGCGGAGATATCTAAGTATGTCAGTATACTCCGACATCAACACCACTAGGGCGGAGATATCTTAGTATTGTAATATATTCCGACATCAACACTAGGGCGGAGATATATGTGTATGTCCATATACTCCGACATCAACACTAGGGCGGAGATATCTCAGTATGACAATATATTCCGACATCAACACTAGGGCGGAGATATCTAAGTATGTCAATATACTCCGACATCAACGCTAGGGCGAAGATATATGTGTATGTCAGTATACTCCGACAACAACACTAGGGCGGAAATGTATGTGTATGTTAATATACTCCGACATCAGATATCTAAGTATGTCAATATATTCCGACATCAACACTAGGGCGGAGATATATGCTGTATGCCAATATACTCCGACATCAACACTAGGGTGGAGATATCTCAGTATGTCAATATATTCCGACATCAACACTAGGGTGGAAATATCCAAGTATGTCAATATACTCCGACATCAACACTAGGGCAGAGATATCTAAGTATGTCATTATACTCCGACATCAACACTAGGGGGAAGATATCTCAGTGTGTCAATATACTCCGACATCAACACTAGGGCGGAGATGTCTAAGTATGTCAGTATACTCCGACATCAACAATAGGGTGGAGATACCTCAGTATGTCATTATACTCCGACATCAACACTAGGGGGGAAATATCTCAGTATGTCATTATACTCCGACATCAACACTAGGGGGAAGATATCTCAGTGTGTCAATATACTCCGACATCAACACTAGGGCGGAGATGTCTAAGTATGTCAGTATACTCCGACATCAACAATAGGGTGGAGATACCTCAGTATGTCAGTATACTCCGACATCAACATTAGGGTGGAGATATCTAGTTATGTCAATATACTCCGACATCAACACTAGGGCGGAGATATCTAAGTATGTCAATAATTTCCGACATCAACACTAAGGCGGATACATTGAAAAATGTCAATATACTCCGAGATCAACACTAGGAGGGAGATATCTAAGTAGGTCAATATACTCCGAAATCAACAATAGGGCGGAGATATATAAGTATGTCAATATACTCCGACATCAACACAAGGGTGGAGATAACTAAGTATGTCAATATATTCCGACATCAACACTAGGGTGGAGATATCTAAGTATGTCAATTTACACCAACATCAAAACTAGGGCGGAGATATATAAATATGTCAGTATACTCCGACATCAACATTAGGGCGGATATATCTAAGTATGTCAATATACTCCGACATCAACACTAAGGAGAAGATATCTATGTCAATATACTCAGACATCAAGATTAGGACGGAGATATCTAAGTATGTCAATAAACTCCGACATCAACACTAGGGCGGAGATATCTAAGTATGTCAATAAACTCCGACATCAACACTAGGGCGGAAATATCTAAGTATGTCAATATACTCAGACATCAACACTTGGGCGGAGATATCTAAGTATGTCAATATACTCCGATATCAGCAATAGGGTGGATATATCTGAGTATGTCAATATACTCCGACATCAACACTATGGCGGAGATATATAATTATGTCCATATACTCCGACATCAACACTAGGGCGAAGATATCTAAGCATGTCAATATACTCCGACATCAGCACTAGGGCGGTGATATCTAAGCATGTCAATACTCCGACATCAACACTAGGGCGGATATATCTAAATATGTCAATCTACTCCGACATCAACACTAGGGCGGATATATCTAAGTATGTCAATATACTCTGACATCTACACTAAGGCGGAGATATCTAAGTATGTCGGTATACTCCGACATAAACACTGGGGCGAAGATATGTCAGTATGTCAGTATACTCCGAAATCAGCACTAGGGCGGAGGTATCTAAGTATGCCAGTATACTCCGACATCAACACTAGGACGGAGATATCTAAGTATGTCACTATACTCCGACATCAACACTAGGGCGGAGATATCTAAGTATGCCAGTATACTTCGACATCAACACTAGGGCGGTGATATCTCAGTATGTCAATATACTCCGAAATCAACACTTGGGCGGAGATATCTAAGTATGTCAATATACTCCGACATCAACACTTGGGCGGTGATATCTAAGTATGTCAGTATACTCCGACATCAACACTGGGACGGAGATATCTCAGTATGTCAATATACTCCGAAATCAACACTAGGGCGGAGATATCTCTCTAGGTCAATATACTCCGAAATCGACACTAGTGTGGAGATATCTAAGTATGTCAATGTACTCCGACATCAACACTGGGGTGGAGATATCTAAGTATGTCAGTATACTCCGACATCAACACGAGGGCGGAGATATCTAAGTATGTCATTATATTCCGAAATCATCACTAGGGCGGAGATATCTCAGTATGTCAGTATACTCCGACATCAACACTTAAGCGGATATATCTTAGTATGCCAGTATACTCCGACATCAACACTAGGGCGGAGATATCTAAGTATGTCAATATACTCCGACATCAACACTAGGGTGGAGATATCTAAGTATGCCAGTATACTCCGACATCAACACTAGGGCGGAGATATGTAAGTATGTCAATATACTCCGACATCAACACTAGGGCAGAGATATCTAAGTATGCCAGTATACTCCGACATCAACACTAGGGCGGAGATATCTAAGTATGTCACTATACTCCGACATCAACACTAGGGCGGAGATATCTAAGTATGCCAGTATACTTCGACATCAACACTAGGGCGGTGATATCTCAGTATGTCAATATACTCCGACATCAAATATAGTAAGGATATATCTAAATATGTCAATATACTCCGAAATCAACACTAGGGCGGAGATATCTGAGTATGTCAGTATACTCCGACATCAAATCTAAGACGGAGATATCTCAGTATGTCAATATACTCCAACATCAACACTAGGGCATGGATATCTAAGTATGTCAATATACTCCGATATCAACACTAAGGTGGAGATATATAAGTATGTCAGTATACTCCGACATCAACATCTAAGTATGTCAATATACTCCGACATCAACACTAGGGCGGAGATATCTAAGCATGTCAATACTAGGGAGGAGATATCTATGTATGCCAGTACACTCCGACATCAACACTAGGGCGAAGATATCTAAGTATGTCAGTATACTCCGACATCAACACTAGGGTGGAGATATCTAAGTATGTCAATATATTCCGACATCAACACTATTGGGCGGAGATATCTAAGTATGTCAATATACTCCGACATCAAAACTAGGGCGGAGATATATAAATATGTCAGTATACTCCGACATCAACACTAGGGCGGAGATATCGAAGTATTTCAGTATACCATGACATCAACACTAGGGCGGATATATCTAAGTATGTCAATAAACTCCGACATCAACACTAGGGCGGAAATATCTAAGTATGTCAATATACTCCGACATCAACACTAAGGAGAAGATATCTAAGTATGTCAATATACTCCGACATCAACATTAGGGCGGAGATATCTAAGTGTATCAGTATTCTCCGAAATCAACACTAGGGCGGAGATATCTAAGAATGTCAATATACTCCGACATCAACACTAGGGCGGAGATATATAAATATGTCAATATACTCCGACATCATAACAAGGGCGGGGATATCTAATTATGTCAATATACTCCGACATCAACAATAGGGCGGAGATATCTCAGTATGTCAATATACTCCGACATCAAAAATAGGGCGGAGATATCTCAGTATGCCAATATACTCCGACATCAAAAATAGTCCGGAGATGTCTAAGTATGTCAATATGCTCCGAAATCAACACTAGGGCGAAGATATCTGTGTATGTCCGTATACTCCGACATCAACTCTAGGGCGGAGATATATAAGTATGTCAATATACTCCGACATCCACACTAGGGCAGAGATATCTAAGTATGTCCAATACACTCCGACATCAACACTAGTGTGGAGATATCTAAGTATGTCAGTATACTCCGACATCAACACTGGGGCGAAGATATCTAAGTATGTCAATATACTCCGACATCAACACTATGGCGGAGATATCTAAGCATGTCAATATACTCCGATATCAACACTAGGGCGGAGATATCTAAGTATGCCAGTACAATCCGACACCAACACTAGGGCGAAGATATCTAAGTAGGTCAATATACTCCGACATCAACACTGTGGTGGAGATATCTAAGTAGGTCAATATACTCCGACATCAACACTAGGACAGAGATATCTAAGTAGGTCAATATACTCCGACATCAACACTAGGGCGGAGATATATAAGTACTGGCGTCATGTTAATTATGATTTATGTAATAAAGGTTTGGGGAAGAGAGACGAGTATATGGAAAATGTCAGTTTTAAACTTCCTTGCTGACCTTGCCAAGGCACTAACTTTTGTAGTCTTTTTTTGTAGATGTTTAAGACATCGTGTATTATTGCTCTGAATAGTTAGTCATTTAATCGTTATTGTTGTTACTGATTTGCTGCTTTTCTAAGAAAACGTAACGAGAGGATTTTAGATGTAGGCGTTAATAAAGGATATGTCACAAAGTGATTTAATCTTACATTTTGAATCTGGGTTTGTCTTGGAGTGTGTATATGATGAGTATTGGTAATGCTGTGTTATAAAAGTATGTGCGTGATATGTAGGTTCATATTATTTCAGATATTAATGAATGTAACAATAACAAGGGCGGCTGCGAGCAGTTATGTGTCAACGATCAAGGTACATCACACTGTAGTTGCAATAAGGGATATCGACTCAACTCGGATGGAAAAACATGTTCAGGTAATGTGTGCAGTTTTGTAGCAGCAATGTAATATTAAAGAATATCAGAGTATTTAGTGACGCAGTGATATCTGAAATGTGACGGTTAGTGATAGAACATAAAGAAACACATGTATCGTTGTATTTGGTGTTCGAACAGAAAATCCAAACTTCACAGATGCAGAACACCAAAAGCTCGCATCGAAGCAATCAACATTCACTTGGAGAAATAGAAGCAAAACAGGCAGCACCACAGGAAATGCAGCTTTCACAGAACACAGTAAACCCAAAAACACGCAAAAAGACAAACAAGTATGGCAATAGTAATAATAAAGGCATATGACGTCACAAACACAAAATAGATGTACCGCATTGCAATGGTCCGTGGCAAACCAGATTGATGACTCAATGCGTAGACACTCACTGTATTGGCTAGTGCTAAATCTAAAACAACTTATACATACTTTACCTAACCACAAACTAAACGTAGATTTCGGAATAATTTACCTAACCCACACCTAAGCGCAGATATCGGAATGGCTTATCCTAACCCAAACTGTCAATGACTCAATTGTCTGCTTTTATCATGTTTATGTATAGATAAAATAGTATGTTTGAGTGTGTTCAGAAACAAGACGCAGTAAAAGAAGCTTAACGGAGAGGCGAATGAGTCTTATTACTCTAGGGAAAGCTGCCATACCATATTAATATAATTATTTTCCTTGATATCTCTCACACGTTTCTATGTTTTTATTACTTGAACAAAATGTGTGTAAATTAGTTTAAGGAAGTTCCTCATATTCGTTATTTCAGGGACATAACTTGATATTTGTCAAACTGCAGTATTTACAACAACATCGTGAAACTATATTTCTAAAGCGGAGCACTCAGTTGTAAAATGTCATGTCCATATTGTGTGCAAACTAAACAATCTTCTAAAATATCAATGACGTGACATAAGCATTATGTACATGCATGTATTTATGTTAATGTTTTGTTTATAAATACTGTAACATTATTTGTCGATATTTGTTTAAAAAAAAAATACAAACAACGGCTATGGAGTATGACTTTTATTGTACAATGTCTTAAACGAATCATCAGAGTAAGTGAGTTTCAACACCGCAATGTTTCTAAAGCGAACGAATGTGTTTTAAACACACTAATATTTCAGGTACCATGTTTTTATTTTAGATGTGAACGAATGCCAGGAAGGAACATCGAAGTGTCAAAATGAGTGCACAAACACAGTCGGATCTTACACTTGTACCTGCAAACCTGGTTATTCACTTGCGCCGGACCTATTTTCATGTAAAGGTATAGCATGGTGTTCTATGGTATCACGGTACTTAAGAGGTTTGGCGAAAGAAATAAAATGTAAACAATATTTAAAGAAAAAGGAAACTCAAATGCTTTCTGCGACTCTTCTACTAAATTGTTATGATATAAAATGCAATCAATTTTACGTAAAAATGTCAGAATTATATTTGAAAAGAAGGGGACCCTCATTGAGCTTATTAAAGTTCTATGGTATCAAGGTATGCACATATTTTGTATACTGTATTTGTTAGTAGCTGGTATAAGATTGAATGAGTGACCATTTCTAGAAACAATAATGTACAACAGACTCACCAGACTAAAAATTAATGAATTGTATAACATTCAAGGTAATGGAAAGTGCATTTATGGAGACTAGGGATGATAAATTTTAAAAATCATAAGGAAATTGTCAACATTTTTGCAATAGTTTGAAATATCCTTTTATTTATGATAAATATACCAATTTTTTTCAATTATTTTATTGTATGTACCTAAAATCATCCCATCTATAAACTAATTACCATATTTTAGCAGAGATACACAGGGGTTTATAGATTTGACACTACCATGATACCATAGAACCCTTGATATCATAGGAAGCCAGTATACATTTGTAAGAAATAAATTTGCATGACGAGGTTTTAATCGAATCCAAGATTTATATACAACTTCCAGTGCATTAACTAGCCTAATCAGACGTAATTCTTCGAAATAATAACTCAGACTATGTGTACGGTGTTCTGAAGCATACATAAAATGTTTCTTTATATATATTCCGACAGTTAGAACTGTTAAACAAGTAGTAACCACACTTTTTCTTAGATTTTAATGACATAGTATATTAAGAAGTCCGAGCCCGGGAATGAGGTTGTGTCTTCTAAATATTTTTTGACGGAGGGATCATTGCCTACAGCTCACTTTCCTACGCCTCATTGTCATCTGAATGTGTGTTTACTTCAGATATCGATGAATGCACTGATGGAACAGCGAAGTGCGGCCATGTGTGTACCAATAATGTTGGTTCATTCAGTTGTTCTTGCCAGTCGGGATATACCCTCGGGGTTGACGGCAAGACTTGCGATGGTAACATATTTTTTATTGATTTAAATGTAAATACGAACGAGTATGATAGTACTGTTGGTACAGTCACTATACTGTTGATGGCAACTGCATTTCAGCTCATATCCTATAATTCCTTGCAATACCTTGAAAACCCATGTTACATTTTCAATGTTTACATTTGAATTACTGTTTAACTTAGGAAAACATTATATTAGGTTATTTAGAGTCGCCACAGAGCGATAGGAATGACACATAGGAATCCGAGAACCACGCCTTTATCTTACTATTTAAAAATATTACATGTGTGGCTTAACATACTCGGAGAATATACTTTGGTACGCGGTACCACCCGGTTTACGTCCTCAGGCTAAGAAAAGTGTCTTCTTTAATGACAGAAATTCAACGAGGCTGTTAAGGCTTGAACTCGTAGTCTACGAATTTAAAGTCTGCGGCGTTGTCCACAAACACACATGCGCTGTCTACAAACACACACTGCTGGTCATTTTTAATTGTATGATGTATTAATGTGAAGTAATGTTTTACATAGAAATCCGGGAACCTTGACCTACTCTTACAATTTGATATATTGCATTTGTTGGTTAACCTACTCGGGTGACATACTTTCATTTACGCCTTCAGGCTAGCGCAAGTATTTTGTTTAAGGCGTATTTTGTTTAAGGCTAGGACTCGTCATCTTTACGGATTCAAAATCTCCGGCGCTGTCGACAAACACAAACTACTGATAATTTTTAAATTCTGTTGATGTGCTTTTTCATTTCCTTACTCCTGCTGATGTGCGTTTGTCGATTTTGTATTGCAGATAATGACGAATGTCTGATGGGCAATGGAGATTGCGAACATATTTGTAATAACATACCGGGGTCACACAGCTGCACGTGTCATGTTGGGTACACACTTAATACAAATGCATTCGCGTGCACAGGTAAATGTCTTAAAATATAGGAAAAAACAACTGTTACACAAAATAACTGTTATTTTCACCAGGCTAACCGGGCACTCACAGACACGCGACCACAGTATAATATTCTAAATTCATAAGAAATGTAGCCCCTTAAAGACTGATTTCATAATTCAAATTGTCACTAACCAGCTTTCGTCATAAATGAACAATTGATATTATAAGAATCGCTCATAGGTATCCGGTAAAGATCGGGAATTCCAACCCGATGTATATTTGTTTTTATTGGAACCGAGGCTCTGCCGAGGTCACTATTAAAACAATTATACCGAGGGTTGGAATTCCCTATCTGAACCGGATAACCATGATTGATTCTTTTTCTTGCATACCATTGATGTTTGGATCGTTGACGTCGCCAATAATTAACGTTTTGCATGTTTTTACCAAATATGTGTTGCAACTTTTGACGTTAATGACGACATTGTTGATGCGCGTGATTTTATCTTCCCCCATTTGTAAGATCAGGCTTTCCATCACCCATGTAAAACGCGGATAACCTTATCCGGTATGCAAGAATATTAAAACTTGATCACGGGCAGTGATTTCAGTAATACTATGTAAGTATAATGCGGAGCCAGATGTGGTAACTTTATATGTAACATAGAACATGACTATGTTAACAGCTGCAATTAGATTAATGTGTATAGGTTTAAGATTACAAAACCAATGTTTTCTTCAATATTTATATACAGATATTGACGAATGTCAGGGCATGACGTCCGGATGCACACAATCATGCACCAACACCCCTGGTTCCTTCAAATGCGGATGTGACCCTGGCTATGCATTGGACAATGATGGAAAAACATGCACTGGTAACTAACCTTCTGTGGTACATGAATTATTGTTAGAGGTTCCTTTTGGGATGTCCTTTTATTTGCATTGTCTTGTAAATTTGAGTGCTGAACACGGGATAATAGTGAGGTTGTGTACTCATAAAATTGATTTAAGAGAAGGAAGCATTAGGCATTATTGCCACAGTCTTCTTTATTACGTAGCACGGCTTTGAAATTAATGATGAATCATCTTTGTTTTAAGAAATGTTTATGTCACATCATATAACTCATGACACCAAACATATTTGACATTCTTGTGCGTTTCAGATATTGATGACTGCATACACGCAGTGTGTTTGAATGGCGGGCAGTGTGTGGATGGACTGGCCTCATTCAAATGTGTGTGTAAGGCAGGGTTCACTGGCGACCGGTGCCAATTAGGTAATTATCAATTGTGTACTTAATTATGCTGTCTCTCAAATAATACTCTCTATACGTGACAAGACTATAGTGTATGCTTATTATAAAGGAAATAGGATAGTGTAGTATACAATGAACAATGACATATATACTGAACAAAAAAAGTTTAGCACGACTTTCTAGGGACATAGATTAAATATATGAACATTTATATATTTGTTTGAAGCTATTAGCAATGCTAGGTAAGGATGAGACTTTCCAAAAATTGTGTTGTTTTATTATTGCCTAAGCCTTAGTATCAGAATTACCTCCCATATATTAAAAACACATTATTTCGTTATACAAACGTATTGCTTTGAACACATTTATTTTTTGGCATGGACAAGAATTGCCCATTCTGTCATTGTATAGAGTATGCTAAAATGTGATATTACAAATTACCTCCCTTTTCATTGAAATAAGAACGATTTTTGATAACCTATAACAGTATGTTCTCAACATATTTGTTTTAATTTTATCGCCGACTTTGTTTATAATGCATTCTTATTCGATATATCTATGTCACTTTACCATTGAACCTGAACATACACTATTGAAATGACATGCATTTTATATGCTAAATATTATTTTTCTCAGTATACATGTAAGAAACGTTTAAAGGGACACAGGGCAATCTTGACATTTTTATCAAGTATTAAAATTAACGTCTCGATTTATTACTCCAGTATAATTTTGACTTTAAATCTGCTTTCATATTTTTAATATAATGTTGAGTTTTTTAACTTTTCTTCGTTATTTTACTATAGGTTGTAATATATTATTGGTGAAATGTAATCAACAGTTACTATTATGTAAAAACATTTTGCTTTTTATTATTCGTATAATTGATATTAATAATTGAACAAATTATTAGAAAAACTAACAACTAACTAACTAAAACATATTAAAATTTCCGTGTGTCCCTTTCAAGTAGAAATCGCATTATAGTTTCAGTAATTATGGACATATCATTGTACGTCATTTAGGGTTATAACTTTGCTTGTGAATATTGCTTTAAAGTATATTTGAAACTGTCTGCAAAATATAAATTTACTATACCCGATAGTATATAATTTTTAAAGGGATTTGAATAGGATAATTGAATTATACAAAGGGCAATAAGAACGAACCACAGACTTACAGCATATTCACCATCATTAATCAATTTGCCTCATTATAGATGTGGATGAATGCAGCTTTCTCAATGGTGGTTGTCAAGAAATTTGTTCAAATACAAACGGATCGTTTGAGTGCAACTGTCGAGATAACAGGATGCTGAATGCGGATGGCATTTCATGTAAAGGTATCTCAGCAAATCAGCTTTTGTTAATACAAAGTATTAATTGATTGATTAAGTACCGCCAATGGTATTTGAAACGTGTATTGTGATTTTTAATGAGTTCAATCAGTGTGCTATTTTGTTACTGAAAGATTCACAATATGTGTATATGAACACAACTTATATGTTAGAAAACCCTGATTTTTTAAACTGATAACGGATATACATGTACCCTCTTTTAGTTTATTGTGTTCAGTTATGTGATGATTTATATATTAAACTATATTACAGGTCAATCCCCGTCCGATAATGTCTTTCGGCGGCATAATATTGCGAGAAGGCTGCTTCCGAGGGGTTGTTTTACAATATTGCTTACTAAATGTACGGATGGCAAAGATATTGAAGTATACCTATCCTCAACGTCTGTGTGGTATACGCTGAAATCCAACGCACGGTTCTTGTACACATTTGGAATTGTTTTCGTTGAAGTGAATTCTTTATCACTTCCTATCTCGTTAAATGGTGTGGAAATCGACCATCAAGGTGGCGACTTTAAAATCGCTTTAGGCGCATATAAATGGACTGTAGACGACGGCGAACAAATCAACACCAATATTAGGACATCAGATTGTGTTTCCTTTGCATTCACGGCTAGTGATGTATTTGAATTTATTTCTTCAAATTCATTCCTTAAGTCAGTTCTTGATAATCTGTTATCGTCACTACCTGAATGGGCTCAATTCACAAGCACTGATACAAGCGTTCTTAACGTCAACGACCTTAGGACCGACCTTGTATACGGCAAGAACATGGACGATACCACTTGGTGTGAAGGAGCGCCAGTTATACCGGCTCATTTGTATAGCGTGTTTCGGTTTGACTCGGATTTCTCCCTCAGTATATATGGACAAGACGTTAAAATACCAAAACCATTTGATGGTAGAAAGTTTTGCCTTATCGTTGATATATGTCACAACTATGGTGGTTCTATTTTCTTGATGTTACCTGAAGATTCACAAAACGCCCTGTCTGAGCTTGAGGTGTTCAAGAATATGTACGAACAACACAACATGCGGATTAAGCTGCGAGGTGTTGGACTGTCGGTTGTGAAGGGAATAAATGTTCACTACGCGCAAAACCAACTTCAGCTATGGAATGGAGATCACATGTTTACGTATCCGTATGTTAATTTCCTGCCACCTTTACAACCAAATTTAATAGATTTGTTTTAAATGTCCATTAGTACTTACATGTCACCGTTTTGCTCATATAGTATTACTTACATAAGACAATACTATGTATACATAATAGCAATCATTACTTTTAGTTAAGTTTTTATATAAAGTATATCATCTAATGACTTATTACCATATGTTAAACACGCGAGTACAGTAAGGAGTACAATTAAGACTCACACATCAGAGGTGTACACTATAGCAGCCCATAAGTTGCCAAACAAGTTGTCAGCCCACTTTTCGTGGCTTTAAAGTAGAATACCGCTTAAGCCGGTGCTAAGATACTTGAGAGGTGTTGCATCATGTAGTATCTGTCATGAACAGATTCAATAAAACCGAATCTGCTGCTTTTCTCTTTTTTGAATGTGTGCTGCTTCCACAGGATCTCCTTCTCAGTATTTATTGACATTCACACTAGCGTTTGTTTAGAGCTGTGACGGCTGTAAAAAGTTGCCGCGACTGCAAAACAGTACTGTTAATACTTACTGATCCTTTGGGATCATCAAGCCCATTCTTTGTGCCTTTAAAGTATAATACCGTGCTGAAGCCGGTGATAGGGGGCATGAGAGGTGTTGCATTTTATAGTACCTCTCATGAACAGACTCAGTAAAACCGAGTCTGCTGCTTTACTCTCTTGTTTGTGTTTGTTGCTTCCAAAGCATCCCTTTTCAGTATTTATTGCTTATTTCAGCGTATTTCAACGAGCGGATGTTTGGGTTGGTGGTGGGTTGGTGAAGGAGTCCAAAGTATTCAATGTGAAAGGTGACGCCGACGTATTTATATCCATTCCCAAACCTAACAGGGTAAGTGCCATTAGGTATAATATGCGTGTATTTCAATGTTGGACCTGATAGAGTAAGTGTCACACTGTATATACAATTACGGATATTATTTAAAACTGCGAGCATGACAGTTGAATCTATACTCACTGCAAAACAAATATCCAGATCCTGTTATACGAACAGTTTAAATAATAAAGTGTTACACTTTGACAACTCCCAAACATATATCTCACAAACTCTTGTCTGCAAGATGTTAAGGAAATGATATTACCTTTGGAGTTATTATTGTTTATAAACATATATATAGGTACTCATCTATATATGCCTGTTTAATTGTTGTATGTTACAGTTTTTGACGGCGATGTTTATTGACGAATGGAATGGTCTTGCACAGATCAAGGCTGGAGCCACGGCCACACTCAAGTTCAAACTGTTTGGTAAAAAACACTCGGTAACGTTTAATGACCTGGCTACTGGAACCGTAAAGGCATATATGTCCATCGGTGGTAAGCAAACATATATATATATATACATATATAATAACAGTCTACTCCCTCAGGATATATCGCTAGAATAACTTAATATAGGAATAAAACAGCAATAGCAATGCATGTAGTTGCTTGTAGACTACATAGGTTGTGTTCAATTGTTGTTTTGTGACCACTCGTATAAAAAGTGACTGTCCATCAACATTAGGATGTATCTATGTTACGTTGGAACATTATTCCATTGTTTATTGCACTATGTTAAAGCAGTAAATGTCACAGTACCCTCTGTCAAAGTAGTATGTCTCAGAGAGCTATTTTAAATGCGTATACTACACTTTAAAATATGTCAATATATGTATAAATATTTGCCCGAACTGTTTCAATTGACACCATAAAGTAAACGCAATGTGTTTGACGTGTTGTCCTGATCTGTTGATCGGTTTTGAACATCCCTATGTTTAGTTAATGTATTAAACGTTTCTTTTCAGGAACTGCGCCAAGGCAATGGTGTGGTGAAGTTTCCAACCCTCCAGGAATATTTATGTCCGCTTTAATCTCCATTAATCCATTTAGAAACGTCCCAATACTGAAGGACTGGGCTATCCAAAATCCACATACGATGTATGCCTATTTTACAACGGACCCGGCATCAAAAATAACCGAAGATATGAAGATTGACATTATGAACGATATTCTTCAGCTTGATGGTAGAATTAAACGGTTCCAAGCACTCGTTACCGACACTATTAAACAGTTCACAACATTACTGTCGACTGCTACTAAATCTATTCTTTTAAAACTGCAAGAAGCTGTACAAGATATGAAAAACTTTATTGCATTCAAAATGGATGAAATAAGTAAAGGCAACTTCTCGGGACTTTCTGCTTTATTGCCGGAACTATGGAAACAGTTTACACAACTTCGAAATGCATTTATTGATTTTCTGGACACTACTGAGCACTACGTGGACGCAACTAAAGATAATTTTACTTCACTCATAAAAAATGAGATACAAAATATAAAATGGAATATTCAAACTGCAATTAAAAATATGACCAACCAAGTAAGCAGTGCTGTTAAAGATTATTCAGGATTCGGTCTGAAATACAGAACAAGCATCACCCTATTTGGTTTGCAAATACTTGATATTGATATCGAAGTAGTGTATTCCAATGATGCGCTGGGATTGTGTAGTCGTTTCGATAAAGTAACTAAATTGCTGCAAGGTGAACGGGCACTTCGTTTTCTTGGAAGAACAAGCAGAAGTGCCAAACTTGGTCACTTTCTAGTGGCAAATGCCGGACAAGGTCTTGGTGGGGCTATAGGCATCGATTCCAAAAAGGTCATTTTACAATTAAATGCACACTTAAACATGCTTGGTTTAAAAGTTACAAGTGATGTGTTTATTAGTAGCACAGGTATTCATTTCTATTTCGAAGGAAATATTTGGGATATTTTCCTAGCACAAGTGGATGTGTCGGCGACTGTTGGAGAAGAATGGTATCAATTAACGTTTAATTTGCAAGGTCGGTTTGTGGCAAAAGCTCGAAAGAAGCGACAAATACAAACTGTGAGCAAATCATTTGACGACAGTTATCTTGATGCATTGAAGAAATTTACAAAAGTCATTTCTGATCAAGCTAAAGAAAGGTTAAGTGATGCACAAGCAGCTCTTTCCGATGCACAAAATGGAATGTCAAAGGCACAAAACTGGCTTGAAGAAAAAAAACATGACGTAAGAAATGCAAACAAACACTTTGACAATGCAATTGCAGGTTTGGAAAAAGCTAAAAGGAAGATAGAAGACGCTAAAGGACCGTTTGAACGAGCTATAAAGAAATTAGAAAATGCACAAAAGAAAGTTGATAATTTGTGCAAAATAAGGTCATGTAAGCGAATTTGCGTTCCTGGACTAAAATGTAAAATTTGTCGTAAAAAGATAGGATGGGTACGGATACCATACCCATGCTGTGATTGGACAAAATGTATGTTTAAAATACCAAATCCAATATGCGAGGGTGCAAATCTACTTTGCAGAGGTGTTAGAGGCATTGCTTATCTTGCATTGGAGGCTGCAAAGGTTTTTGTGAGAATACCTATGCTTGCAATGGATGTCGCAAAAGCAGCGCTATCAGCGGCACAATTTATAGTGGATAAATCAAGGGTTGTCCTTAAACTAGCAGAAGGTGTTCTTGAATTAGCTAAATTAGGCTTAGAAGGTGTAAAGGGTGTTCTTGAATTAGCTAAGAAAGGTTTAGATGCAGTTAAATTTGCGATAGGAGCTGCAGCAAAGGTTCTCGAGTTTGTTATCGACTACGGACTGAAGAACATTATAGATGTAAGAAATTGTGGGTTTAATATTGAAATGTCAACAACAGATTTGCCAGTGTTTGATGTATCTTGTGAAGTCAATGCTTTTAAGCTTGGTTGGAAAACAATCAGAATGCGAATTAACTTTAAAAATATATTCCAATCTATATGGCAGGCCGCCAAAGCAACCATTGATTCCATCATGAAAGGATTTAAAAATTTAGTAAGTGGGCGGAAAAGAAGAGAAATATCTTATGATGCTTCCTCAAGTATGCATCAACTTCTCCGTAAAGTAAGGCAAGTTGGACCTGATGTGAATAATAGTACATTTCAAGAAATCATTGATGTGATAAACAGCACTACAGGTTTTAATGCAACTCTCCACACCGATTACGATAACCGAGTACGACTGTATACTGAGAAGTGCAAAACGATAACGAGAGTATTAAAATTCCTGCGAGAAACATCTGACACATTGCTTGAAATAGCAAACGAGACAAAAATGCATATCGATGAAGCTGCTGCATACAAAAATCAGCTGAATGACTATAGCGTATCTCAACTCGCGGACAACCTTACACTAGAAAACGCCGGAATCAGTCTGGAGTACGCAATGCGCGATTATAATCTGTCACAAGCTGATCTGAACAAGGCCCTTGCAGATGCAAAAGCTTCGTTCTCAACAGATCCACTACTTCTGGAACTAATGTCAATACAAAAGCTTTCAAGCGATAATATAGATAAAGAACTGAAATCAGTGCGCTCCACAGAGCTACTAAATCATTGGGTTTTAGCAATGGACAATATAACAAATGACGTCTTTGACAAATCGGAATGTGCAGATTTTCGTGATTGCGTTTTCTATTCTGTATCTTCTCTGTATGACCTTTATTCGTCGGAACAGGTTCCAAAAATGGCAGAAATTAGCAATGCTATAACTAAAATTGAAAACATATTTTTAAGTATTATTCAAAATACATCACAAAATATTAATAGTGTGTATACCGAATCGGCTGCGTTAGTGTCTCATTTACAGTTATTGATAGTTGTAAATACATTCTGTGCAGAGCCGCCAAGAATCGTTTCGCAGCTCAACAACCGGCCTGTTTTTCTTGGACAACGCACTATTCTCATATGTCAAGTTATCTCCGATCCACAACCAGAATTCTGGTGGTACAAAAATGGCGAAATCATGCCAGGTGAAACAACGGACATGTTGGTGATAACAAATATTACAGAACAAGATGAAGCGGTGTATAAATGTAAAGCAGGAAACCATGTTGCAAACATAACATCTAACGATGCGCATCTGTTTGTGTGGAATACAGTAGGTATGTTTTTCTCCTTTCTTTCTTTATTAATATTGTTTTGTTCTAATTGGCATTACTTGAGGAAACAGGTTAGGCGCGTACTCATCATTATCACTTTAAACTCTCCTCTTGACTATCTATCAATATAAATAAGGCCATAATTTTAAAGCAGAAAGCAATGCTGTCACTTTTTCAAATGTGTCACGATCCTTCTTGTGAATCAATTTCATTGCCATTAAATACGGTTAAGATGAAGTTTTGCTGTGTGTTGTAATGCGTAAGATGTAATGCAAATTGTACAGCATAGCCTATTTATAAACTACTGTTTGAAATTATATGACAGTCATATAAACAACCGATTTGAAAGTTACAGCATATTAACATGTTTAAGATCAAATATCATATTACTTTGCTCATTATTTAACAAATAATGTATGGTACTGAGGCCCATAGGCAAGTTTATGAACTGGGCAGTCAGACCTAGAATGTTATATGGATCGAAGCGAAGCTGAGATCCATATAACGTTCTAGGTCTGACTGCCCAGTCCATAAACTTCATATGGACCGAAGAACCATACATTAGTTGTTACCTTATACCGAATCTGACCAACAAATTAAATCAATACGTTTTATGATTTATTTTGACGTCGTTTTTTTCACACGTCCGTTAATATAGCTATCGGACCGGGCGACCGGTCAATATGCAACTTTATGAACCGGATGACGTCACATTAAACAAAGAGTGGAAGATGCAAATGAGGTATCATATATGTGCTGCGGAACAACTTTGTTTCATTTATATACATGTACGATTGTACAATAATTATTTCATGTAATACTTTTTTTCAGAAAGTTTGTTGGAATCTGGTAAGTAATAACTTGCAATCAATTAAATATTTCTCAATGCAACCTTGATGTCCTAAAATTGTATATAATATATGCCTTGTACCAGCTGAAGAGCTCAGATGTCTGCGTCCTTCTTAATTCCTTAATATGTGGATGTCAATGTGTGCACTAACCCTATTTAAAAATAATTATTTATGAAAACAATACCAAAAACATATATATTTACGACTTACACAAATTGAAGTTGATGGAACAGTCGAAGAACACGTGTATCATACATATAATCTTTCAAAATAAACACTGATGTACGAGTGCTACGTAATATATCAATCGGCCGAATCGTTACAATACATGTTAAACGATTTACAAAACTATTGTAATATGTGGGGATTAAAAATTAACACTAGTAAAACGAAAATAATGGTCTTCGAAAAGGGCAGGCATTCCATGCCAAAACTGTATATTAATGAAGTTGAATTGGAACTAGTAACGTCATTCAAGTATTTGGGCGTGGAATTTTTCAAAAATGGTAATTGGTCAAGAACCCAACAGCATTTAGCTCAGCATGCATCTTACTCACTTCATAAGTTATACAATGTATTTAACCAGATAACTATCCCTATTAACATGATTAATAAGAAGTGTAAATTATTTGACTCCCTTGTAGAATCAATTTTAAACTATGCAACTTAGAGGCCCTATAGAGCTGGGTCGTTATCCCTTAAATATATATAGAAAACAAAAACTACTTAAATACTGGGCAAAAATTCTTACCAATCGCGATTCTCTAACTTTCAAGATCTACTGGATGTTAAAAGAGGATTGCGAATATAATGAGAATCGAATGAACTGGGCGAGATATATAAAACGAGAATTAGAAAACCTTGGGTTCGCGGATATTAGGCACAATCAACTGTTTATAGATATATAATATGAGCAAATCAAACGTAGAAAAGTAGATCAATATAAACAATATTCGTTTGGCAATATACATAATTCAAACATACTATTATCATATAGCAGATTTAAATACAACCTTGATTATGAAAATTATCTAAATATTATAGCGACACCTAAATTTCGTATTGCCTTAAAGAAATTTAGAATTTCTGCACATACATTAGCTATTGAGACGGGGAGATATACTAATGTTGAGCGGAGTGAGAGATTGTGTATATATTGTAATATGAGAGCTTTAGAGAATGAGTATCATTTTTTGCTTGTGTGTACGTTTTATGTGGAACTGAGAACAAAGTATTTGCCAAGATTGTTCTATAGATGGCCAACACTTAATAAATTTGATACTATCATGTCAAAGCAATATAAACACTTACTCGAACAGTTAAGCAAATACTATATTAAGCCTCTGAAAAGCGCATTGTAATTATTTAACGCATTGGTTATATAATAACTTGTACAATACCATGTTCCGGGTATGAGTAAATCATGTATAATAATTGCATTCCTCCTTGAAAATAATTGGAATGAACAGATATTTATATTTATTTGCATTATGTCACCATGAATGGGAGAAAGACTGTATTATTCATTTTGTAGGCTATAAACTATTGTAATGGTTTAATGCTGAATAAAATTATGTTATGTTATGTTATATCATTACACGCACAATAGCTATAGGTAATGTTTTACTTACCTGTCATGCGGGCTCAGATCGCCTAACCAGATTTTACAGTTGATGTATGGAATACAATCAGAGGTGTTGTTGCTTGGTTAGTGTTTGGGATTAAAGAGAGTGAGTCTCACACCGGTAGGTAATCCCTTATTTGAATGGTTGTTGAGGTCATGCGCCAGTAACCTCCAGTTGGAATTCCACGGGGTAAACCGCACTTGACGGGTACAACAACTCATTTGAAACTGGAAATATACACTTGAATGTACATACCATGGTTACTAATTTATATTAATAAAACGTGATATATTAAAAATGACTGTTTCAGAAATTACAAACTAATTATAGACCTTTTCGTGAAGGAATATTATTGGAGAACAGTAATTAACACGTAATGACTCGTACAAGTGCACACAGTTTAGTATACAAAGCAAGAGCCTTTTACAATAGTTAACCTTAGCGTGCCCTTCATTGTGTTTCAGAATGTAAGAGAAAATGTGACCCTTCGAGGCTGTGTTATATTTCACACCCAACCACGTGTTTTAAATTCATTATGTGTATGAGACGACCAAATGGCAACATAATCGCTCAGGTAATTATATAACACCAATATTTATTAAACACGACCAAAGGGCAACATAATCGCTCAGGTAATTATATAACACCTGTATTTATTAAACACGACCAAATGGCAACATAATCGCTCAGGTAATTATATAACACCTGTATTTATTAAACGCGACCAAAGGGCAACATAATCGCTCAGGTAATTATATAACACCTATATTTATTAAACACGACCTAAGGGCAACATAATCGCTCAGGTAATTATATTAAACCTATATTTATTAAACACGACCAAATGGCAACACAATCGCTCAGGTAATTATATAACACCTATATTTATTAAACACGACCAAATGGCAACATAATCGCTCAGGTAATTATATAACACCTATATTTATTAAACAGGAACAAATGGCAACATAATCTCTCAGGTTATTGTATAACACCTATATTTCTTAAACACGACTAAATGGCAACATAATCGCTCAAGTAATTATATAACACCTATATTTCTTAAACACGACCAAAGGGCAACATAATGGCTCAGGTAATTAAGTAACACCTATATTTAATAAACACGACCAAATGGCAACATAATCGCTCCAGGCAAAATAATCTCTCCAAATGGCAACATATTCGCTCAGGTAATTATATAACACCTATATTTATTAAACACGACCAAAGGGCAACATAATCGCTCAGGTAATTATATAATACATATATTTATTAAACACGACCAAATGGCAAAATAATCGCTCAGGTAATTATATAACACCTATATTTATTAAACACGGCCAAAGGGCAACATAATCGCTCAGGTAATTATATAACACTTATATTTATTAAACTCGACCAAAGGGCAACATAATCGCTCAGGTAATTATATAAAACTTTATTTATTAAACACTACCAAATGGCAACATAGTCGCTCAGGGCATTATATAACACCTATATGTATTAAACCCGACCAAATGGCAACACTATCGCTCAGGTAATTGTATAACACCTATATTTCTTAAACACGACCAAATGGCAACATAATCGCTCAGGTAATAATATAACACCTTTATTTATTAAACACGACCAAATGGCAACATAATCGCTCCAGGCAACATAATCGCCCCAATTGGCAACATACTCGCTCAAGTAATTGTATATCACCTATATTTCTTAAACACGACCAAAGGGCAACATAATCGCTCAGGTAATTATATAACACCTATATTTATTAAACACGACCAAATGGCAACATAATCGCTCAGATCATAATATAACACATATATTTATTAAACACGACCAAAGGGCAACATAATCGCTCAGGTAATTATATAACACCTATATTTATTAAACACGACCAAAGTGCAACATAATCACTCAGGTAATTATATAACACCTATATTTATTAAACACGACCAAAAGGCAACATAAACGCTCAGGTAATTATATAACACATATATTTATTAAACACGACCAAAGGGCAACATAATCGCTCAGGTAATTATATAACACCTATATGTATTAAACACTACCAAATGGCAACATTATCGCTCAGGTAATTATATAACACCTTTTTTTTTTAAACACGACCAAATGGCAACATAATCGCTCAGGTAATTATATAAAACCTTTATTTAATAAACACTACCAAATGGCAACATAGTCGCTCAGGTCATTTTATATAACACCTATATATCTTAAACACGATCCAAATGGCAACATAATCGCTCAGGTAATTATATAACACCAATATTTATTAAACACGACCAAATGACAATATATTCGCTCAGCTAATTATATAACACCTATATTTATTAAACACGACCAAATGGCAACATAATCGTTCAGGTAATTATATAACACCTATATTTATTAAACACGACCAAAGGGCAACATAATCGCTCAGGTAATTATATAACACCTATATTTATTTAACACGACCTAAGGGCAACATAATCGCTCAGGTCATTATATAACACCTATATTTATTAAACAGGACCAAATGGCAACATAATCGCTCAGGTCATTATATATCACCTATATTTCTTAAACACGACCAAATGGCAACATAATCGCTCAGGTAATTGTATAACACCTATATTTCTTAAACACGACCAAATTGCAATATAATCGCTCAGGTAATTATATAACACCTATATCTATTAAACACGACCAAATGGCAACATAATCGCTCAGGTAATTATGTAACACCTATTTTTACTAAATACGACCAAATGGCAACATAATCGCTCAGGTAATTATGTAACACCTATATTTATTAAACACGACCAAGTGGCAATATAATCGCTCAGGTAATTATATAACACCTATATCAATTAAACACGACCAAATGGCAACATAATCGTTCAGGTAATTATATAACACATATATTTATTAAACACGACCAAATGGCAACATAATCGTTCAGGTAATTATATACATTTACATTACGTGGTACGAGTATTAACTTTCATACCCCATCCAACACCTTCTCCAAGCAGCGATAACGGGGTTGTCTGGGGTATGAAAAAAGGAAATATAAAAAGATCGGACAGGGAAAGTAGCATTCAAGAAGGACAGTCAACCACAAAACACAGAAATAAACACGATAAACAGACAAACAAGAAGGCAAAAGCAATAATAAATGCAAACGACATCACAAACACAAAAGGGTTGACAATAGGGCTACCGCCAATAAAACCTTAATTTCGGCTTAAATGTTTGCATATTGTAAAATTAAAATATTTAATAGGTACTTTTAATTAGGTTATAGCTTTTTTTAGTAAAAATGTGTTTTAAAACGTATTTTATTGTCGAAATAGCCTTTATAAAATCCTGCTAATATAAGCTTTCCCATCGCTTAATGGAATTAAAGCGCGACCACGTAATTATACCTTTTACATTTATTAAACACGATACGCATTAATATTAAACTTCTTTGTAGTTGCAATTATCAATAATACGAACCTTGTGCTCTCTTGTTACTGATAATGGCATCGCCTCTTGATTGTTCTGGGGCCTAGTGGTTAGAGTCTCTGACTTGAATAAACTTTCCACTTGGGTTCGATCCCTCATGGGTGTAGGAATCTTTATGTGAGGAAGCTATCCAGCTGGCTTGCGGAACGTCGGTGGTTTTACCTAGGTTCCACCCGTGCAATACAATGGCCCGGATTATCACACGCGGTCTTCCTTTACCAATGACAGTTGGACAAGTCGCCGTATGACCTTAGCTGTCGGTGCGGCTACAAAATCCAATTTAATTCAATTCGTGCATGGTTGACTGAAAATAAATGTTTTGTCTCACTACAGTATCGTACTAAAACAGATCACAAATTCGTGTTGTGTAAACGCGTCAATATCACTTTTATCACACGGCGACTAACTGTTTATACATATATACATTTTGCAGGATATGCCATGCGCTTTTGGTACGGTGTGGAAACAAGAAAATGACACAGGAGAAGCAAAGGCGTGTGAGAGGGTGGAGCTTGTAGATTGCAAAAGCGGTAAGTTGTTTATTATAGTTTATGACAGGACAGATATGGCGATGTAGAGATTTACAGAAAATATGAGATAAAGCTTTGTGATGCTTTTCGGTGCTTTACGATGCATGCGAGAGTTGGTCTGGTGGATTGAAGAACTAGGATGTTAATGTTTTACTATACTCAGCAAAAATAGAAAAACGTCCCTCTTTTAAGCTGAGATTTGCATAGGGTTGACTTTGTTACACTTTGAACACCAATCTAGATAAAGTTTCATCATTTTATACTTATCACTCAATCATTCTGATCAATATTAATAATCATCAAAGAACAAAGTTTGTCTGTTGCTGCTAAAACATGTTTTATTCAAATTGCAAAATCACTATATTTTTTATTATAAAGGGAGGTAATCTGAAAATATTCGTTCTTGAAAGCTGTATGGCGCAAAAATGAGTGAAAACATCAGCATCTTTTCTCTGCTTTTGTGGTGATGAGGTCATTCTCTGTTTATTTCAATATAACAAAACTGTGTTAACTAAAAGTTTTAACCACAATACCCGGAAATGCTGTTTAAACCAAATCAAGGGGAATAAGTTTGCCCACAAGTTTGATTCAAAGAAAATTGTTTTCATGACATTTCTGGCCTTTAACAAAGGTATTGGCATATAAGATTAAATAAAATATAATTTCATTGTATCTAAATCTATGGGTAAAGTTGGGGACGTTTCTTTTTTTGCTATTTATGAAAGGCAGGATATGGTGGATCTCGATGAGTGTGGACATGGTGTGCGTTGATCGTTGTCTAAGTGTCTAAAAAGGCTGGAAAATATTATCTATCTCACTTGTCAGGTTGTTGTAACCACTAATAAGGATGAAACAAAAGAGGAGATTGAAACATTTTGAAATATTTTGTCAAACAATATTATGAATTCTTGTGAATCAAAGCAGTCCCGAATGTCTCCTTAATGCTGTATATACTTAATAACATTTAACATATGTTAACCTTTACGTATATAAATCATAGATGGATAGAAGGGAGCCTTTACAATATGTTAGCAGTTGCAACCTCTACATTGTCATTGTATTTATATATGCGCATTATAAAAAGCTATTTTCGAAACTTATAACGTTTTGCGTAATCAACTCGCAAAAGGGTAAAAACGGCACTCGTTTCACGCCACCCCGCCATCGCACCAGCACAGACAACATGTCCTTAATTCTTGAAAGTGTGTATGACGTGGTGAATTATAAGCACTATTGAATGCTGTTTAGACATAACAAAACTATAGTAACAGTTTGTAAATCAAACATTTAAAAGTAAGTCAAATATATAAATCGTACAATTTATTTATTAAGACCCTTGTGGCGATCCAACTGTCAAAGGCTACGGTAATGAACAAGGCAACTGCAGAACGTATTATCGGTGTGTAGATGGCCGGTCTGTTCCCGCTTGCTGTCGTCAAGGAATGAGTTATAATACCACATCTGCACAATGTGTCCAAAACTCTTCGTGTGATCAAGTGTGTCCTTTGCTAAACGAAGGTGTGTATGTACTACAATTTAAGGTGTAACACCCACTTTTGAAAATATCTGCATTTAACAGCATACTTTAAAATAAGTACGATGCACCAATTATATTGAACATTTGTCGTCTTGCACCATATTTAATTCAGCAAGTTATAAATTATGCTCTAAGACTTCCGCCGCAAACCATAACAGGTACATGATAAAAAAATATGTACTTGTATATATATTTGAAATGGAAGGAATTCCTAAAAGAAAGAATATGGTTTCAAAGACCTACAACTAAACTGAAACATATATCAAAATGTAGCTTAAATGATTTATATTAATTATAATTAAAGTCAGAATATGGTTATTGTTAACCTTAACGGAGATGATAGAGACTTTGTGTCAAGTATTTGTGTATAATAGTACCGTTAAATTTGCATTTAATCCCCCGATGTACCCAGCCGTTAATAGAAACAACTGATTAGAAACGTACGCTTCTTTAAAAAAAACAAGCACGCTGATGTTTAACTCTTGTGTTTACATAAACATTACTTGTGTTATAAATAAACCATTTGGATCTACATACTTCCTGTGTTGAGCTTAGCGTCGGCGCAGCGTGTAGGGGATACAGCGTAATTAGTACACAACTATTTATTCGGCTTAGTGTATACAGTTTAATTTTATTCAGTTTATTTGCTAGCGTAATTATCTGAGTTGTAACGCTTCCGAGTGCTTCGTCAGCTTTTTCAGTTTATGTGTTAATAAGCATATTCTGCCTTTAAATGTTTTGTTCTAGTTTACAATTGGTTTTGTACTATGATTGGCACTGGTACCAATGCGAACATGATGACCCAAGTCTCAAATAATGACAATACATAACTGGAATCGGATACCTTATTAAGAATACAGTCCAATGTGTACAATCATTATATATTAAAGCTACATGCAAACAGAAGGGAGTACAGTCCATGAAATATCCTGACGGTCATTGTAAGACTTACTGGAACTGCGAAAATGGACAACAACATCTGGAGTGCTGTTCTGACGGCACGGGATATAGTGAGCCCCACTCTGCATGTGTTCCAGAAGCGTCATGTAACGACCCGTGCCCTACGGCAAACCATACGGCAAATAATACAGGTAGTGTTTGATATGGTGTAATTGCTCAAACATCAACTAGCATTCAGCTACTGCATAAAGGAGGAATAATTGATATATTTTAAAGGAAGGAAATAACACGAAATAAAATATGCATTTATTATTTTATATAAACAGCTACAGTCAATAGTTAAATGATGTTTATTTAATAGTAACTAACTTTGTTTTTCATCTTTCAGTTACTTCTATTACGTATGACATACGGTATATGTACTTTATTCCATGTAATCTAGTTTTATATAAACTAATAGTGTATACTATTGATTTAATTGTTATTCATCATATTGGACGTCCATCTTCATCTGGGTTTTTTTAATTTGGATTAAAAATATAATTTAAAATGGTCCTTGTTTTCCAAATAAGGGTAAAATAAAGCAATTTTGCCGTATGTCTCTTTAAGACATACATTTAATACTATAATCGAATATCATATTTCATGTCTGATGACTGTACAGATATGTATCTGGTAAGTATCTGTATCTGACTTTATTTGGTCATACTATTGACTTTGAATGTGTATTCTATTTATATTATATTATTTAAACACGACATTATACGTTCTAATTGTTGTCTGTTCTGAAAGCATGTCGACTTAAATCTGTGCCTGGGCGACCTTACATGTATGAAAACCTCAAATCCAATGGGCACGTCATTATGCCATGTCCAGTCGCAACTGTGTTCGACCAACAGCTGTGTAGTTGTGTATACGACGCTGGACTTTCTACGATAGGTAAAGGTAGTTATGATTATATATTCAATTTAAGGTGTAACTCTTTTCTAAGGTGTAACGTTGTCATTTACAGTTCGCCACTTTGCTTTCCTCTTTGATTGTGCGATGACCGGACAGGCTGTAGTCTCGATCATCCAGACCTCTCGCGAGACTTCTGTCAAAGAAGTCCACACGATGGTCTGGATTAAAGCTTCTTTAAAATGTGTGACATCAAAACGAGGTGTGTACAAAAAGATTTCAGTTTGTTATTGGAATCACCCCTAACGTCACAGTTTGTTATGAGAATCACCTCCTATGCCACGATGGCGTCAAACATTACGTGACGTTACGCGCAACGTTGTGTAATAAAAATGCCACCAAACGAAGTCAGCGAATCAAGAATAATACTAAAAATTAAATTTTAAACATCATTTTGTAATATAGATTATATTATTTTTTTAAAACTACAAAAACGAATTGTATTGTATATTTAATAAGGACGTACACACATCCCACTGGAAGTAATGTTGCGCGTAATATAACGTGCACTTTGATGTTGCGTCACGTCGTAGTCAGTTTTGACGTTTAGCGCCGTCTATCAGTAAACATTTTAATGAACCACGAGTCCAGACGCTCGCTAGCGCTCGCAGTCAGCTTGAGTGTGTCTGGATGATAAAGACTAGACAGGCTGTGGACCCTATGATGACGTCTACCTAAAGTCCAAAAGGACGGTGACTTTTGATGTTTGTCACTAGTCTTTATCTTGTCGTGTCTTGTCGTGCCCTCAATGGTTTATTCTCTTGTTGCTCTGACTTCTGCCAAGTCATTGAGTACCTTTTTTGTGGCTTTCTAGGCTATGGTTTTTTTAGTATTTATATATACACCAGCATATTTGTGTTTTACTTATATTGCCTATTAATGCTGCATTGTTGGTTAGAGAATAGTTCATGGCGGGGATTTCTTTACTTATACTGTCCCGTTTTATTGGATTGGCAGTAGGGTAAGTGTGAGGTTTAATGCACCCTAGAACCTGATTTAAACCCCCAGCGGCCTTATTTTCCACTGACCGTTCCAATGCGGCAGCCCTATTGTCAGACCTTTTGTGTTTGTGATGTCCTATTTGGACTTTTATTAATTATTAAATTTGGTCTTTGTTTCTGTGTGTGTTTGTGGTTGACTATCGTCCTGGAATGCTGCTTTTCCTGTTCGAAATTTATATCTATATTTCTATGTTTTGTATTAATGAAAAGATAATGTCTTTCGTTCATAGAGATGAATTTAAATAATTAACATTATTGGTGGATAAATAAAACTATTTTCCCTATTAATACATTAAAAATATCAATAGTCATGGTGTAATCTGGTATTAAATTAATAAAATTCCATAGTTTAGTATTGTTTTTCTACTGACGTATTCAGACAATGATAATAGACAGGCTAGTGCTTATGACAAATCCGTGGGGTATCATACATTAAGGCTAGTGCTTATGACAAATCCGTGGGGTATCATACCGTTAAAGACTATGCCTTCTGCTATTCGTATTGCTTATTATTGATTGGTCATATACATATCGAGGTAATATTGGCACAAGCGTAGACTATACCACCTCGTAAGATACTGGAATGTTCATAAATAAAAATTCACAAATTTCACAAATCCACGTGTAACACAAGTCACTGTCAAAACATATAAACTATTTCTGCTTATAAAACTTGTAATCGAATAATTCGCATTTTGTTCAAAACCTTAAATGACAATGAATGGTACTATTTATTAAAGTAAGTATACTCATTGCGCAGGAAATGTAGTATTTATAGAACCCAGTCTTTCGGAAACACGCTTTCAAAACAAATCACAGACACACGGATTCATGGACGCAACGTATGCAAAGACGCTCCATTGAACAACATTGAACCTTTTAAGATAATTATGTATTTTTGTTGTTGTTGTTTCTAGAGTGTAATAAAGGAATCAAACCCACAAAGCCGTTGTACCTTGTAGAACCACAACCTTGGTATGTTGTGCATACGTTGTTGAAATATGTTTATTGTTTTGTTTTAGGCTGTAGTATACAAATTCACGCCTTACTTCCAAGTCTGAAGAATCAAGGCTCTGCTGTGGCGGCATTGCTTATGTTAGGGACGATGAAAAACAGTGGGATTGGCGTTGGCAATATGTCTACAGATTGGAGCGGAAGTGACGGGATTAATATTCCTTACTTTGCATATCAAACTGTGACAAGCTTCTACCTAGAGGTATAATTGTATGTATACATCATAAGATCATATTGGCAATATGAGATTAACTTGATGATCTTATATTTACAATAAAACGTATGAATTAATTGTAGTTATAAATTGATATGTTAAGAACAATAGTAAGAATAATAAATAAAAGAGCCGACCTAGATATATAGAAAATAAAAAACTTAGATTTTAAATTCATAAATTCAAAGAAATAATCCTACAAGTCAAAAGTCATGATGATGATGTACAAATGATCCACTGCGCCCGCTAATAACCAGCGAGAATTAAAACGCGAGTATGACCCAATTTAATAATGATTGTTACAATAACAGAAATGTTCTTGCCCCTGACCGTTTGAATATGGTAATATATCAACCATTTAATGTTTTTGCGTTGACCATTGGGGCACCATGTATTAAAAAACTATATATATTCGTAGGAATCTTCTGACCAAAGAGTTGCCTTTTTTTCGAATACATCATGTATTTTTCTAAATATGTACAAAAAAAGTCATTAAAAGAATCACAAACATTGAGCTTAAATACAATTCGTGTAATTTGAGTGATTTTTGTAATTAAATTTCTTGTTTCTACATGAATTGCCAACCGTTTTTGTGTTTGTGACGTCATATGCCTTTATTCCGTATTAGCACTGTTATTCGTGTGCGTCACTTTGCTTATTTATATATTTTTTATTTACTTTGCTGTGTGAAAGAATTTAAAACAAAAAATGTAGGAAACGTCATTAAAAGGAGTTTATTTAAAAAAATAGAATATATGTTTTTTTCTTATTTTACGTATTTATTACTTTTCAGCTAAGGATTACCCCAATAGGAGGCAATTCTTTGAAACAGGTTATTTTATCCAACTGCATGCAAAAAGGTAGGTCTTAGAGAAAAATGATTGTGTACAACATTAGCTTCATTTTGAATAACTGGGAAAGATGTTATATAGTTATAAGATTAACCCTACTGAAAGTTTGCGACGGTATATTATAAAGATCGCACATTTTTGTTACATGGCGACGTGTTAGCGGAGTCGTTAAACAAGACTTTTGACCGTTGAAAATACTGATACAGTACAGTCGCAACATTCAAAACGGTTTAACCCACTTCAATAGCATTTCTGTTTTCTTTATTCATCTTACTGACCAAAACATTGAAATACAACTGTATGACGTTACATGTTTGACGGTTTAATGCCACATGACTTGCAACGAGATATTTACGATTTAAGTCTGATATTTGTAAACGTCAACCGATATATTTTCCGAAACTTTACCAAGAGGCTTAATAAAACTTCTCCGCATTGCATTAATATATCCTTAGCCACGTGTATGTTTCTATTTGTGTTTTGGTTGACAGTGGTTCTTGAATGCTACTGTTCCTGTTCGACTTTCATATATACTTTTATCGTAAAAACAATATTTTTTTGTGTCGCATATTGACCGTAAAAACTCGTAAACACGTATACTGATTTATTTTAAATGCGTTAACGTAGTACATATATTGTCAAATGACTTAAAAATAATATATATGGTATAAGAAAAAGGTAAGTGCATTTTTAATGGAACTTGTTTAGAAAAAAAAATATATTTGTAAATGACGATATTTGAAAATACTTTAAATATTAATAATCAATATCATAAGTGGCTCACTTTAATTTATATAAAAAAAAAGACATGGTCACAAAACTTGCATCTTTAATCACAGAATTAGACCCGACACTGATCCTGCCGACGCTGGAACTGAGCTTAATGCGATTTTACAATCAGACAGGAATTTTCAAATTACAAGTGAGAACAGAGGACCTTGAGCAAATGATTGAAGTGGACATACCATATAAGGTAATGCGGCCAACTGTTATAAGAAGGTCATGTACTATGACCATGGTTTTAAACACTCGAACGTGCACAAAGTGTTCACAATTCGAAAATGTATTTCATTCTAATTATTACATACATAGTATTGTGACTTTCCTGCATTGTAACACAAATTCGTAGGTTTGCGATGCCATTACTGAACATTAATTGAAAGTTAACTGTTTATGATGCCAGAATGCTCTTTCGACTGATAGTAATATATTTAAATTAAGAGCTGATGGTCATTAAATACCAATTCAATACAGTAAACGTAGTTAGATGTTCCGTACATTTTGTTAACTTAGTTCTGCTTGCATTGCAAATCTGCTTCTATTTAAAATAAACATATACATGTTTTTAATTCGATATTCCTTATAATTTAACAAAATCAAAATATTTATAGTTCGATGCGCCCTATGCATGTATTTGGAACATCCATATTTTTCAGTTTGGTGAGACTTATATTTTCAAAGCCATATTCAATGGAGAGCAAATTGGTATCTTTTTGAACTCTACCTCATCTGATGTTCAAGAAAGAAAAATAGTGAACTTTGCAGGTACTTACTAATGTATGACGGTGTTTAAACATGGTTAGCAATAAAAACAGTATAATAATGGACCTTTGGAAACGGCCGAGCACGACACATACGAAATATTGCAGTCTCGGTTTGAGTGATGGAACTTTACAACAACGGCAACACCGACGGTGATGACTTTTAAGTTGTTCAAAGTTTGCGGATGTTAAGGTCTTCAACTTACCTGTTTGCTCTTGAAAAAAGATGAACTGAGCAGAGTATACCCTATACGATGTTGCTTTGGGAATAACCTCATCCAAATGGGAGAAATAAGAAAACGATGTCTAATTTGAAATCATCCTTCTGGACATAAATTTGCTGCATTTGTAATAGAGAGATGCAAATAGGAATGCCATTTGGGGAAATGTGACATACTTAGAATTGTACGCTTCGAAAGGATAAAGCTTTTTAGGATATTTTTATATTAAATAAATCACCATAGAACTGAAGAAAGGGCTGTGAGTGTTCAATGTAGTATACTGATTATGTGTTTATTTAAGACGTCGATGGCATCTGATGAATAACTCAGCCTGTAGCAATTTCACTTCATTTTATATAACTTTGATTTGTCTATGGTGTTAGAGGATATTTGTATCTGTTTTATTTTTATTTTGCGATATGCAGGTTCGATTTTCATGGGCAGAGATGGACTAGGGTTTGCCCGTTGTGATGGTCAGCATTATTACGATCACGACCATGACGGTAAAGTGTCAAGTTTCATTGGAACCATGTCAGAAGTGAGTAATACTTACATATAAGTCAGTATCTCCCTACTAGATTCGGATGTAATGTATTAATATAATAATAATTTAGATCAGGATAGTTAGTTTTGAATGTTAATCAAAACCTAATAACGACAACGTTACACGTTTTATGTCATTTTAACGGTGCAACTGTATTACATTGCGCGCTCTGTTCCTTTGGTTGACAGTTTTGCTTATATAAAGTACAATATATTTTCAAAAACAACAACAACAACTTCTTTTAGTCCTGTAAGAATTATATATTTCGGATTTGCAATTTTTAAATAAAACTGAAGGGACATATAATTATGTTTTTGCATTTGAGTACTACCACATACACTAATATTTCTATCACTTGGCCTACATTCTACTGACATGTTCTTATACGTTATACAGGAATACGAAGTTTTGAATTCTTTATTTTCTGTTTACAGATAAAGTTTTCAACATGTATCACCAAGGAAATGATGAAAGAGGTACAAACTATCCCAACTTATATGCCTTAAAATGACACGAGAAGAACACGAGAAGAACCACAGCATTCTTTGAAACCCATTCTGTTATTGTTGATTTGATACCATTTATATTTAAAATATCGAATCCAATAAATACTTGTATAAGATCTTTCAGAAATGTTGAAAATGAGCACAACTTGACAGGCTGTGGACCCTATGATGACGCCTACCTAAAGTCCATTGGGATGGTGGCGTTTGATGTTTGTCTATGATCTTTACTGTCGTGCCCTTAATGGTTTATTTTCGTGTTGCTCTGGCTTCTGCCAAGTCACTGAGTACCTTCATTGTGGCTTTCTAGGCTATTGTTTTTTTGTATTATATTTACACGAGCATATTTGTGTTTTACTTATATTGCCTTTTGATGCTGCCTTGTTGGTTAGAGATTAGATCATGGCGGGGATTTCTTTATTGACACTGTCCTGTTTTAATGGGATGACAGTAGGGTAAGTGTGAGGTTTGGTGAACTCTAGAACCGGTTTAAACCCCCAGTGGCTTACTTTGCTACTGACCATTCCAAGGCGGTAGCCCTATTGTCAACCCTTTTGTGTTTGTGATATCTTTTGCTTTTATGATTACTCTTGCCTTCTTGTTTGTCTGTTTGCGTGTTTGTTTCTGTGTTTTGTGGTTGACTGTCCTCCTTGAATGATACTTTCCCTGTCCGATCTTTTTATATTTCTTTGTTTAATATTGAATAAATTAAACGAGTTGGATACAATTTAGGCGATGCAGTGTCGACCATCATATCAATTTTATCTAACGAGTGTAACAAATTCAAAATTAAATCAACACGAATGTGAGATTTTATTTATTATATAACTAAAACAAGCTGATAATCAACATTTATTAGTGTGGCTGATTGCCTATATATAATGTTGTCGTATGATGACGTCGTATGCGGACTCGGTATACTCCATACGACATCAAATAACTGTAATAGTTCCTTATTTTAGCTCATATTGTCACCTTTTAACTTAAATTGAATGTTGAATATTGTTTAAAGGACTGACACTTCATATGCCTCAATAATAGAAATACCTGACCTTTATGTTGTTGTTTGGACTACCTCTTGGGACTCTATGATTGTACCTACTGAAACCCCAACTAAGGGAGGTGGGTGCATGAGCTTTCGTCCCTCGGGTTTTCTGGTCTTACCCTAGATTAGTATTCTCTTTAGTTGTAACTACTATTGTTGTTCAGTACGATTCTGGATACATCCTGAGATGTTCATATTTTGTATGTGTATCTTTAGTTAGTTTTTCCGGATGTGGACTTTATTGTTAGAGAATTCCTTTTGATGGGATGTAGTTTTGTTTACACTGTCTTGTCTATTTGGGCGCTGAAGACAGGATAATAGCGAGGATTGTGCGCATATAAAATCGATTCAAGCTAACCAGTAGGCCTTATTGCCTACTGACCGTTCCAAGTCGGTAACCCTGTCTTCACCACCCTTTCTGTTGTTTTTTGTCTCTTTCATTGTAGTTTCAAGTCCTTGTTTGCAGTACAGTGCGGACCTACGATGCCATTGCGTTCTGACGCTGTGGTTTCTATAGGACTCTATATATATTTTAACATCTGCTTCCTATAAGTTTGTTAAGTTAGTAGTCCCCTACCGCTCGTGACGGGAGGGAGTATAGGATATCACTATGTCGGTCCCATTTCATTTCCGCTAAATCACTTGAGTTTTCCATGAGGCATTTTAACAAAAACAAGGTGGGGCTTCCAGAAATAAAACTCGGAATTGTTATTTGGGTCATTTGGTCCACGGTCAAGGTCACTGTTAAAATTGAAGAGTAGTTTTTGCTCCAAAACGTTACTTTCTCTTAAGGGAATTGTTACGAAACTTTGCCACAAGCTGCAACATATGCAAAACAATCTCGGGATTGTTTGTCATTTGATCAAATGTCAAAGTATCGAAATATAAAATGCGTTTCCGCTCAATTACTTTACATTCTCTTCGGGGTTTTAATGAAAGTAAACCGCAAGGAGCGACCTATGGAAAGGCCAAGGCCACTGCTACTATAAACAGAAACTTGGTTTCCGCTCAGTATCTTTACTCTATTCAGACTGATTTAACAAAATTGCACCAACTTGTGTGGCTCGTAAAAGAGAAGCTCTGGATTGTTGTTTGCGTCTTTTATTTCGTGCAAGGTCAAGATCACTGTTTTTGTAAATTGGTTAATGCTCATTAACTTTACATTTCCATTGGGATGTTAACGAAAGTGCACCACAGTTGCGTCAGGAAGCGTTGGACTGGAATTGGTTCCATTGGGTCAAATATCAAGGTCACTGTTACTATGCTTCCTAATAAATACTGATAAAAAAAATATAAAAAGATCGGACAGGGTAAGTAGCATTCAAGGAGGACAGTCAACCACAAAACACAGAAACAAACACGCAAACAGACAAACAAGAAGGCAAAAGCAATAATAAATGCAAACGAAATCACAAACACAAAAAGGGTTGACAATAGGGCTACCTCCTTGGAACGGTCAGTGGCAAAGTAGGCCACTGGGGGTTTAAACCGGTTCTAGGGTGCACCAAACCTCACACTTTGGTGATCCTTTGAGAGCAACAAACACAATTCAGAGTTGGTTCATCTAATAACTAATTTTCCTTGATTTATTTCTTTCTGGTTTTGTTTTTTTAAATCTGGGAGGTGTTTAAGTGCAACAACACTTTTTGAGATAGGTGGTTACACCAGTAGAACATTCATAATTTGTAGTTTTTGATTGTTTAAAATAATAGCCTTTATTTTCTTGAAAGGGAGTTCCAAATGTCGATTTTTCTACTTTTTCAAAAACAACATATGTTTAGCTGTATTGGTCCAATCAGCTTAATTCATCGTCAGCGCTCGGTTTTGGATACAACCGTTAGTATTTTAAATAATGCAAGTGTCGCTGTTGATTTATTCAGTTTTAAAATGTGTGGATTACAATTTATTAAAAGAAAGAGCGTTATTGACTATATTAAAGATTTGATCTGAAACACGCGAAAACAACCCTTCCGACACAATTTTGACATTTATGTGGTTTGATGTTTATGAAACAAGGTGATTTTCTTTTTAAAAATCTCTTTATTTGATGTTGTTATCTTAATTAAAAAAAAAATTGAAAATTAAAGATTGTACTCACCATTAATTTTGACTTTGACTTTGACTTTGACGTCGGCGTCTGGGACGACGTCTTTGATTTTATAACAACACAAAAAATAAACAATTACCATTTTCTATAGCATCAACTATTTATATTAAGAAAATATATTCCCTATGATATAATAAGTAGGTAAAACACGGAAATGACGAGAATTACTTGATTACCGGCCAACGTCATAATGTTTTACTTTATTACGTTGTCGTCTAAATGTCCGAAAAGATGTTTTCGTGAGTTGCGGGTCATACAGAAAACTTAGTATTTACAGAACATACGAGTAGTCAATCTAACCTCACGCATACACAGCAATTACAAGGTTAAATATACGTATTCCACCCATAAACATAAAAGGGTTTATAATTGGGGTACCGCCTTGTTAGGGTCAGTGGCTAACATGCGCTGGTTGTTTAAACCAGGTTGTAGGATGCACCAAACCTCACTCTCATGCTGTTTTATCGCAATAAAACGGGATAGTTTAAGTAAAGAAATCTCCACCAGGGTATTCTCTGACAACTTCATAAGCAGATCAACAACAAAAACCATTAAGGACTGTTTTCTACGAATGTTACTGTCCTATAAGTAGTTATATACATACTTGTAAATGTAACTGGAAGAAAGTATTGTTATATGTTAAATATAATTAGTTCTCCAATTCGTATATAGATATGTACTCAGCAAAATATCACCGGTTAAAACATGAAAAATGATCTCCACTAATTTTTTCCCGATCGTAACGCAACAGAGAACACAACGCCTGACGAGTGTCTATATTTATGGTGACTGTACAAATAACGGATTGTACCTTTTTCTAGTAATAGGCTTTAGTTAGAATGTAGATACCATTATTTTTATGCAGTAACGTTTTTATTTTGTTACGAAATATTCCAAATTAAGGCTAAATGTATTAAGATACATATTCGACAGTTCGCCAAATGGCAATTTACATGTACATGTTTCTATAAGTTTATAAAATTTATATTATTATACTCATACATATATGAAATGTTTGCTCTGCGAATGTTATTCCAAGCAATTAAACGAAATATAAGCTGGTTTTACTGCCGTTACCACAGGCAAAATCTGTAGCAAGCACTTTTCACTACCGTTTATGAACAGTCTCAATCAAACCGAGACTGCAATATTTTTTGTATTTATCGTGTTCGACCAAATTTATCTTTATATACTTGTTTACATATCAGTGTACAGTGTGGCAGCGGTAAAACGTCTCCCTGTTCTTGCAATCAGAACTCTTATTCATTCCGATCTTTGGAGATCGCTGAGCCCAATATTTATAGATATCGGCGGTGCATTCTCAATACTTGTTTTCTTACTTGAATGTTGGATTTATGGTTCACTACTCCAGACTTTAAAGGTTCTGAGTAATGTTTAATCCTCCTTAGGATATGTTTCCTGCTTTTTAATTTAGTTGTTTGACTGTAACCTGTGAGAGGCTTCATAACCTCTGCTCCCAACTAAATTCCATTTTGTTTTTTCACCATTCGCCGCTGACCATGGAATGTGTACAATTACCTCAATGAGGGTTCCATGTCCACCGTCATATGCATACCATCTTCGGGGTGGCTCAAATTTCAGTACTATTGACTTTTTAAATATTGAGTTCTGCTCAACCCGAGGCTATAGGGCAGGAACGGTAGCAAGCAGTTTTCACTGCCGTTCATGAACAGTCTCAACCGAGACTGAAATATTTTTGTGTTTTTCGTGTTCGACGATTTACACATTTCTCTTTTCATACTTCTTATTGGCACATCAATCTCAGTGTTAAAAATATAAAAATATGGTGGTAACATATTAAATACGTATGCATGGTTTTATTAGGTGAGGATGCATATACATGTTTATATCAGTAAGACATATTTCTAAAGCTAACATGACATGAATAGGTAATATATAAAGGATATTTGTTGTTTTGGAGTGAATAACAGATTTTAGTTTTTAAATGTGTTATTCTTTTTATTTCATGATTTAAAATCAAGTGTAGTGCAGTATGCAGAAAAAATAAATAAAACTTGACGACGCCATTTTCAGTATGATAAAATTGCTGTTTTTAATTCCCCATAACTTCTAAACTACTTAACCTATTTCAATAATCTATGACTCATTTTCTTATTTAAGTTATTTACAATCCAATGATATAGCTTTTTTAGCAAGTTTCTGAAAAAAATAGATTTTAAAAAAAAAATGACCAACTGACATTTTTCACTGTAAATGACAACAATTTTGAAATACTTGACCAGTTTTAAAAAGTAAAGCTCCTTTTCTTGGTTAGACCTTTTACAGTCGAATGATATATATTAAACAGTTATAGTCTCAACAAATAATAAAAGATATAAATATTTTGAAAAAAAATGTAGTTCCGGCAGTGAAAAACTAAAACTCTATATATTAAAGCCGCTTTTATTTCATTGCTAAAATCCACTATTTCACTGCTAAGCATAAAATAAATATTGCATATATGCTGTTTGAACCAATAGTAATGTGACTGTGTTATGCGAAGAGTACTGCCCATTTCAATGTTATTACATCGTTCATTGTAACATAATTATGTAGTATCAAATATATTTAAATTTATTGATTACAAATATATTATCATTACTACGCATAAATGTTTCACAATTAATTTAATTTTATAAACAATGAATTTGATATAAAGCGTTGCTTGTTGTAATACAAGGGCCCGTTTTATGAAATATTTTACGACATGTTTTATTGTAAATCAAAATATTGCATAAATTGCTATATTTTAAGTTAATCAAATAAAATGTTTATTTAAACTATCTAATTCATACATTGTTCATGCAGTATTTCCAACCTTCATTGCTTGCTGAAAAAAGTGGAAGGTATTTTATTTTCACTTAACTATAAACAATATCGTAAGTTGTTACATAAAACGGGGCGGCTCAGGTTCCTTGATTTAACAATACATGTCGTTGGTGTTTTAAAATGTACTGCGTGATCATCGCTTAGTAGATATTCTGGTCAAGGTAGCTAATGAAGGTATAACGGATTAACACGTTCAAGATAAGGTATGCGTTGTATTTGATTATTACGAGGTCGTGTACACATAAAATCGATTTAAGCTAACTTGTATGCGTTATTCCCTACTGACCGTTCCAAAGGCAAACCCAGTCTTCACCAATCTTTATATTATGTATTGTCCTTTTCATTGACATTTTAAATATGCTCATATTTCGAATTATGGTGCCGTGCGGACCTACGGTGTCATTGCGTTTCATTGCTGTGGTTTCTACAAGACCATTTTTCTCATTTTTATCAAATGAGTATGCTTACGTATATAGCTATTGTTCTGTTGAAACGCAATCACAGTAAAATACATAGATGGTATTTATTGGTTTGGAGTGAATATAGGATTTGATTTCATCGAAAAGTGAGACAACTTATATTTTCAGAAGTACTTTGAGATAACAAAAAAAGAAAGAAAGAAAAACACTATATTTTCGAAGACGTCATTGATTCGGAATGGTGAAAAATCTGTTTTTAACTTCATAAAATACTTGACCGATTTCAATAAACTACGTCCCATTATCTTCTTGTTAAGTGAGTGTTTTAGAAAATATTTGAACCGGCAAAGTGGCATCTCTAAATGACAGCAATTCCTAAAATACTTTATAGGTTATTCAAAACTAATGACTAATTTTGAGAAATAGTAGTCAAAATATAAGCTGATATGGCTCACACGTGAACATATAAGCAAGGAAAATAAAAGGTTTTATTTAATTCATACAATCCACTATTTCACTGGATATTGTATAATACTTTCCATATTTCGTTACCTCTGTGTATTAATCAGACTGGTTGAAACGGTATCTTTCAAGTGAAGATAAATCAATTTGAATGCACGTTTTGCTGGCTATATGTCTTTAATATTAACACAATACTATGACTGAATAGTTTAAAATCCATAATATATATTGTTGTCAACTCAAACATTATGTCAGGTTTTATAGAAAATTCTTAAAATCGGGTGATAAATACCATGAGTACTACTAACTAAAATATGTGAGGACTATTTATTTATCACAATCTTTAAACTAACCCTAAGCAGAAAATACAGATAAAACTAATAAACAGTATGGCACCGAATTGTGTAGCAAAATAGAATTGGCAATGGTCTATCCCAGTAAATATAAAGCATTTTCATATAAGTTAAAAGAAGAAAACATTAAAATAACTCGCATTTGTGCAGATAATTATGACACCTGTTCTATGCAAAAACATATATGGACACTAGCTCAACATCATGTTACCGGATAAGAATCTAGGTGGAATCTGCCTCCAGTTCCATATGAAGAAAGAACAATGATGCATTCAATTTCGCCGTTGTATACTATTGCTATGTCATATTTGCAAGATGTATACAAACATGTAAGCAACTCTACCTTTCGTCCAAATTCGACCAAATCTAAAACATAAACAGGACAGGTGCATGTGCACATTTGATAAAAATAGAAATACACAATGAAGCACATTTGACAAATATTCGAGCATATAACATGTATAAGTATTTGATTAAAGTTGAAGCACGCAATTTTAGCAAAGTTGACACAATATTCGAGCACATAAATGTTGTTTACAACGACAATGAATGTAAATAAAAGAATCCATCGTTAGATATGCCTATAGATCATCAGTACAGTACGGCAAATACAGTATGGGTTCTTCGCGACACAGATTTTAATGTTTCATTGTTTGTATTATGCTGGTGTAACGCCTCTCGCGGCTTGAGTGTTGAAGCTGTCTATCCATTCCTGCTTAAGACATCTTGCAAGTTCCACCTAAAAAAATAATAACGTTGGAGATGTGCCATATAAATTTAACGTTTGCATTTTGTTCATTTAAAAACAAATACATAAATAAAAAAACGTAATATATTGCATAAGTGTCTCGTCTCGAAACTCTATCCGCATTAGTGTGTGTTTTATATTGTTTTAATGTGTATGTTTGGTTGACTGTGTTACAGTCTTTTCACAATGTGGGCATTTAATAAAACAAGCACTTCCTATGACTATTGCATGATATATTTTCTTGTTCGATGTTTAAATCTTCTGTTGCACAATATCTAAAGTATGCATTGTCATGAACAGACTCAATAAAACCGAGTCTGCTCCTTTTATCTCTTGTTGATGTTTGCTGCTTCCAAGGGATCCACCTTTCAGTATACAGTTATCACATGTGTGTTTTGGGAACAGTCAAAACGGTTTTCCCGAGGTGGAGGGGATGGCAGTGTGAACTGTTTCCTGAGGCCGATAGGCCGAGGGAAACAGTTCACACTGACATACTCCGACACCAAGGGAAAACAGTTTTGACTGTTCCCCAAACACACATGTGATAACTGTTTTATTACCTGATTAATGTTACTGTACGAAACAGTGAAAATGAAAATTTGTTTTATAATGGGAACCTATGGTGAAAAAGGCAACATGACGTCACGCAAACGAAATTCCAGCACGTGAGGGAAACAGTCGAAACTAAAGCCCGGTAACAGTTCGTTTTCACCGGGAACAGTCTTTTCCTTAGTGAATTAGCACGAAATGACGATATAGCATTTATATAGGAGATCAGGTAATAATATGTATTGACATTCACACTAGCGTTTGTTTAGTACGGTGTGGCGACCGTAACAAGTCGCCCCGACTACAAATCAGTAGTGTTGTTACTTACTGGTCCTTTCCAATCTACGCTCGTATGTGGCTTTAAAGTAGAATATCGCTTAAGCCGTTGCTAGGAGGTGTGAAAGGTTTTGCACTTCACATTACCGCTCATGAACAGACTCAATAAAACCGAATCTGCTTCTTGTATCTCTTGTTTGTATTTTATACTTCCAAGGGACCCCCTTTTCAGAATTTATTATTATACATATAAATTAGACACATTTATATATGTGCTTATTAATATGGATGAAATCGTGCCACTATTACAGAGAAATTTAACAGTCTAGTATATCAAATTGGATTTAATAATGGACAGAGAAATCCTTGTACTGCTCTTAACCTTGAAGAGTTTAAAACAAAGACGCCCCTTTACACTGAATGTTTTTTTTTTTTTTGTTTTTTTTTAAGTGTTCGATAGTCTCCGACATGCACATTCTCAAGAGTCTAGTGACACGATATAAACCTATAAAAAAGATATTATCTAAAAAAACATGCACGTGTTTCAATAGTGTTTCAATGTATTGAAACATTAGTAAGAGACTTATGGTTGACATATGTGTTAGCAGGGATACGTAACTAAACAGTACGATCATACCTTGGATAAATCACCTCGGAAACCATCGTCACGTGCCATCACATGACACCCACCAATGTCCAGGGCCTCCTGTGTTACCTGTATGTCGCCTGAGAAGAGAAAAAATATTTCAGAATTGGTAATATATATATATATATAACTCTTACACGACTTTGGAAATGAATATAGCGTAATAATCTTGGTAAATATGTTCGTAGGCATAGATGACGCTTCGGCAAATCATTAAGTTACTTGCATCACTAACATACATGTTTAACAAATACAACAATGTTGCCTACTATGTTGCGGGGTGTGTTATCAACATAACAAAGTAAATTACAAAACGGATGCATCAGCCTGTCGACTCCATGTATAAATGCATGCTGTTCGAGTTATTCGAGTAAATGAATCATAAGAAATAAAAATAAGTATAAAAGTCGAACAGGAAATGCAGCTTTCACAGAACACAGTAAACCCAAAAACACGCCAAAAAAAGACAAACATATATGGCAATTGTAATAAAAATAAAGTCATATGACGTCACAAACGCAAAAAGGTTTGACAATAGGGCCTATATGTTGGCGAAAAAGGCCGTTGGGGCTTTAAACCAAGTTCTAGGATGCACAAAACATCACACTTACCCTACTTCATTCCAATAAAACGGGACATTGTTAATAAAGAAATCCCGGCCATGAACTATTGTCTAACCAACAAGGCAGCATTAATAAGCAATATAAGAAAAACTCAAAGATGATCGTGTATATATATATACAAACACACAATAGCCTAGAAAGCCACAAAGAAGGTACTCATTGACTTGGCAGAAGCCAGAGCAACAACAGAATAAACCATTTAGGGCACGACAAGACAAGATTGAAGACAAACGTCACCGTCCTTTTGGGCTTTAGGTAGACGTCATCATAGGGTCCACAGCCTGTGCGGTCATCGCACAATTAAAGAGGAAACCATAGTGGCGAACTGTAAATGGGTCCACCACCAAGCATGCAGTGCGTTGCAAAATGATAGGGTCATAACCTCTTTTAATAAACCTTGCACAAAGATAGTATGAAAGTGATCATGACCAAGGATCTTACAAAGTTTGTAAAACACGTCACCATAGATGTCTGGTTGTGATAGTCCTTGTAGCAGAAGAGTTCTTAAATTACTTTCATATTTAAAAAGAAGATCTGGGTTAAGATAATAAAATTTTGCAAAGTTTTTACGAAAAAGTGTATTCGAGTGGACTTTTGGAAACGGCCGAACACGATACATACGAAATATTGCTGTCTCGGTTTGATTGAGACTGTTAAGTTTATGGTAACGGTAGCCTTGATGGAGTAGCTTTTAAGATTAAACAAAGATTACGAATATTAAACAACTAGACCCTTTAAGAAGTTGCTCGGGGAACATCCCCATCTAAATGGGGGTAACTAACAATATCAAAAATCATCTCTCTTGTCATACATTTTACTAATTATTTCACCATTTTCAAAAGAGATATGTAAATCGAGAAAGAGAAAAGAAGCGATAATATCAGAAATATTACCTTTCTTAAGTTGAAGTTCTTTAGGATATATATTATTAACCATAGTAGAAAAGAAAGGGTTGTCAATGTTTAATATGTCATCCAGATACCGATAGGTGTCATTATACGCTTCAATAACATCTGCCTGGGTATCTAGTGAAAGACTCAACATGAAATCTCTTTCATAGCAATATTAAAACAAATCTGCGACAAGGGGTGCACAGTTCGTACCCATAGGGATACCAACAATTTGTTCCATACCAGACGGAAATATTATCTAATAGAAAAATAAGTGATTCACAAACTTCATGGCAAGTCACCAGAATGTAATTGTCCAAACTGCCGTTAGTAAACAAACGCTTTAATATTGTTACAGGCCAAAAATGTAATATATTCCCCAGCAAAATATTTTTTGAATGAGAGCAATACGCTTGTCTTTGATAAGGTTGTGTGGTAAAATGTATATAGTGTAAAACAAAATCGTTAGTACTTATAGATGAAGACTGAGGTATATTGCAAATTTTATCAAGAGCATCGCATGCATTTTTAATAGATCAAAATAAATTAATCCCATAGTTTTCATAAGTTTTAGCACAATATTGTTTACCGTGATTTTTAACGGCAGTAAGACAAGATGTTATAAGTTTGGTGATATTTGTAGTGGTGCAAGAACAACTAGAATTGGAAATAAAACTGGCTTTATATGGTTGTTTGTGTAATTTGGGAATCCAGTACATCGTTGAAAGTCTGTTTTGCTTTTCGTCTACTCCAGCCTTGAAAATCTTGCACTGAGTAATTATGCGTCGAAACAACATATCTTTAGTAGATTGCAATGTAGTATACGAATTAGTACTCTCGAGTTCCTGAGATAAAACATAATTATATTAGTAACTGCTTTATCAACAGGAACTAAAACAAACTTATTATGAAATTCCTGGATTCCCGATTTTAAATTACGAAATAACCTCTGGTGATAATAGCTTATGAACAACATAAGCTAATGGCTAATTAAAAACTCATCGATTTTAAAATTCTTCGATCGTTGTTGTTAATTTTTTTTAAGTCACGTCTATTTTAAACTATATAAAGAAAGATAAAAATATCGGACAGGGAAAGCAGCATTCAAGGACGACAGTCAACCACAAAACACAAAAACAGACAATCGCAAACAGACAAACGAGAAGGCAAAAGTAATAAAAAATGCAAACGACATCACAAACACAAAATGGTTGACAATAAGGCTACCGCCTTGGAACGGTCATTGGCAACAAAGGCCACTGGGGTGGTTTAAACCGGTTCTAGGGTGCACCAAACCTCACACTTACCCTAATGTCATCCCATTAAAACAGGACAGTGTAAATAAAGAGATATCCGCCATGATCTAAACCCGCTGAAAATATGCTATGTCTTAAATAATCACAGGTGGTGTATACATATTAACGGGTTCACGTCAATATTTTCGACATTGAACATTTTACGAAATTATTAGCTATTGTTGAAATTATGAGTATGCGCCAACATATACATTTGCGGAAGCGAAACATACCTGCCAAATTGGCCGCATTTACGTATGTATTAACTTCGTCCGCGTTCATCATGTACAGCTTGTCTCCGTTGTAGATTGCGTCCACTTGGTTCCAACGTCCGGGCTATGAGAGTATGGAATTAACAAATAAATAATCAAAGGAATAAACAGTTGGTAAAATATCATAGCTTTTGCTTTCGAGGCTTTTTATATTCATTTTATTATCATCTATGTGATATATTGCCAAATCAAGCTGCCTTATTAGTTAGAGAATATATCCGGACAGGGATTTCGTTATTTACACCGTTACTATGACAGTATTTTGTTTGATGCAACCTAGAACCTGTTTGTGTGTTTACCATTCACTGTGTTCTGTGAAAGTTATGTTTCCTGTTCGGCGGCATACCAGCATCTGTGTGTTCTGTTATTTGTTACATTTATACTGCCTATTAATGCTGAGGTGTTGGTTAGAGAATATAACCTTGCGGAGATTGCCGTTTTACATTATCCCGTTTTATTGGATGGCAATATTTTAAGAGTGAGGTTTGGTGCACCCTAGAGTCCGATTTAACCCCCCCCCCACCCCCCCCCCACCCCCACCCCACCCCCAGCGGCAGTTTTGCCATTTATCGTTCCAAGGCGGTATTGTGTTTGTCATGTCACAGTAATGTTGATGTGTATGGTAGTAGACGCTTGCCTTAGTTAATTCGTTTTGGCTTCATATTGTTTGACAATGCATATTGTTTTTTCTAGTTGCCCGTTAGTGTTTGATCCAGTAAACTAAAACAGAAGTGGGCTCAGCAATTGATGATAATACGCCTCCATTATGTTATAAAAATGTCGTTTATTTCAAAATGTTATTTCTAACAAGGACACGTATATTAAAATATTGGCAACATATATTGCCAATGGAATATTCACAGACAGTGTTTTATAAAGTAATGCATTTGATAGTTTTCACTGGCTACTACACGCACCACAAACATATGCTATGGCTAGTAATTTGAAGAAATCAGAAAGATATGCGGATTAAACATACTATAAAGATGTTACTGTAACGCTCTTAGGGTCATATTCATGCATTTCTTAATATAATAGTTCTCTTACTTGGAGATAGGATATTATTTTTATTTCATTAATACCGTAACATGTATATACATTTTCGATATACCATTATTTGTATTATAGTGGCCCATCCCGTTTGCATAATATATGGCAATACAATATGTTTACATTATAACATTAGTTGGTGTTTCTGCATTTGCTATAACTAATAGGCCATACAACACGTAAACACTTTAAAATGTATTTCAAATTATATATTCCCATATTTCGCTTAGTGTTTGTCATAACAACGACACTGACGAATTAAGCAAACCTACAAATAAATTCCAAAATGCATATACTTACGGAATAGTTAACCGAGACCGAGGCACTCATGGTTGACGTTACTAACGTTAGGGTAATCATATTATTAGCTAAGGACAGCTCTATGGTTGCTGGGGACTGCAAGTCGTTGGTGACACTCTGGACACAGTTAGAAATGAGAATCTGCTTCCCGACGAGAGCAGCGTCTGTGCGGTAAATCACCTAAAATAGAAGCAGTTCGATAAGTGATATGTCAATACAAGGGGTTATAAATAAACTCCAACATATCAACTTTATTTGAACAAAACATTACAAAATTATCATAAAGCAACATGTGTTAAGCCTACAAGTTGTGTAAGCACCTGGTAACTGTTTGATCGCTACTAACATATTTTCATGTCATTATTTAATTATATTTTGAGGACATGCCATGGCAGATAATGATACGCAAGTACGTAGTGAGTTTCAGGTTGAAAATTCAAGCAACACTATTTGCTTACTTTCTCATGCAGTGTGAATTAAAAAATAGGCTGAAACGTAATCGCATATTGTGTATTTAAAGCTACAGACGCTATACATAAACTAGTACTAACTCATGAATATGAACGAGTCACGGGCGAAATAGTTTCAAATAGACGAGAGCCAAAGAGACGGTATATAAGCCAGAATCGATGCGTAAAATGTTACCTAGCCTTCGTACAGGTAACATCGATCAATATACGGCTTCCGATTAAATTTCATAAAATATAGCTGCACGGAACGAGATTTGAACCAGTAACGTTTTGGTTTATATGTAGGTCTAACCACTAGGCTACGGTTAATTGTTGGTAAATTGTAGCACTTTTAACAATAAATGGGTATTAGCCAATAACTAGCGCAGACACACGTACAAACTTATCAACCGCACATTTAAAGATCGAGATAAAGTTGTTTTGAAACGCAGTCCTAGTTTTAATTTGACAAAATATTTTATTACATCATGCATGATTGCGACATCATGTACTATATACTAATAGGTGCGTTCAAATGAATTTTTATATCGCATTATAATAAACCGTACTAAATATACCATATTTTCAAGAAGCCCCTGCAGTTCAGTGACTAGAACGGCAGTCTGTAACTGATTCGCAATTAGAACATCATATGTTCAAGTCCCTTGAGAGGCAAACGTGTTTTCTTCTGCAAATTATAATGCTACACTACTCGATGTCTATACAATAAATGATGTCCTGCACTAAATGTTATCACTTAAATACCCGATTTCGCCATGAGCTGATACTCATGAAATTACATAGAAAGACACGCCTACAAAGAAGAAAGCGATATAAATACAGGGTCTGTAGTTTTAAGCATTGTATTCGTCCCTTCAGTAATAATAGTCATTCAAAACACTGACATACCGTGATGTGTTGCCTTACGAAACCTTTCGAACTCACAAACACTTACAGACTTGTATCTTACACACTGTGGCGAATTACATTTTAAAAAAAATCAAAAGATGGTAGATCTATATAAAAGCACGGGCATACATGTTGCTTACAAAATATTACGATTAAAATGAAGGCCTGGTACAAAACATTAAGGGTCGACGTATTAATACCTTTATGTACAGACGTTGAAATGTTTGTCTCATATATGACAGTCTAAGACTAGCACCACCGTCGAATTTGAAAGAAGGAACCCCGTCTAGTGATTCACCCTTTGCGGCGAACGTTCCAACCGTCTCAAGAGTTGTCATATTCTGTGCACCATACCTCTCCATTGTTGGGAAATTGAACTTTATATCTATATCCTTGTTGCATGCTGAAATGAAACAATAAGAGTATATATGAAAGCCGAACAGGAAATGTAGCATTCAAGGACTACAGCCAATACAAAATACATAGAAATTAACAACAGTTACAGAGTTGATTAGAAGGCAAGATCACAAACATAACATAATTGACAATACGGCTACCGCATTGGAACGTTTAAACCTGATTCTAGGGTGCACCAACCCTTTGTTTTACCCAACTGTCATTTACAAATATGTCAGTGTCGAGGTATGACTGCGACTGAGTGTTTCAAATAATGTGTTTGATATTATATTTCCTAAATCTTAGTCAATATGTTTTAATACCAGTCATTTGGAATATTGGCAGTTGTCAGAGGTGAAAAGTGACAAAATATAAAGCTGAAAGGCGCCACTCATTTGTCTCATTTATTTATGTTTAACCGAATAGTCGCGTTGACATTGTAGACATGTTAGCCGTTTGAAGAATGCCAATACAGATATTGATAGAGATATCCCTATGAAATGCACGTATAAAAAATAGTTCGCATTAAACTTAGGCAGTCAGAAATGTTGTTAAATAGTCTAAGTTTTAGTATTGTTTGTACAGCGGTATACATCTTGAATAACGGGATGCAACCAACAACCAGCAACAAATTTAAAATAGTGCCCAACAAGAACATTTTGCCAAGGTTTCATTGTGAGAGGAGAAAACTCACTCATCTAAATGGTTTTTTTTTAAATTGTTTATGCAGCCATTGTAAATCTTTGAGTATGATGAAAGACACAGACATATTATTTAAAAAAAAAAAGTTTCTTAAATGACAGAACTCAATGCAAAACACAATTCTAAAAGAGTAATTATGGAAAGTTTGAATTATAATATAGAAACCAGCTTCACGTAAAGGATATGTAGGCATACAGTCAAACAATCTTTATTATTGAAAGTTCTACGAGACCTCCTCATATTGCATCTCTCTCTCTCTCTCTCTCTCTCTCTCGCTCTCTCTCTTTGTTACTCTCTATCTCTCTAGATCAGTATTGTCATACGCAATAGTTACTTCCCCTATCATGCTCGTTCTGTTACGACTTACAGTTGTCCGGGGCATTTACAATAAAGTCTGCACATCCGCATTTTGCTTGATTGAATGAAGTTCCAGGAGCGCAAAACTTGATAACGGTATCCTGGCGATAGACTGCTCTGTTTCCTGGAACTGCCTCCAGTGGACAAGCTGAAAACAATGGCACGAATCAGTATCAGTATCAGTCTCCTTATCAATTAGCGCAAATATTGCGTTTTAAATACACTTAAGGAAAAAAAGAAATGCAACTCGAAAATGTCCATTATATAATGTATATACGGCACACTAAATGTCACGTAATATTCCAAAGACATCCCATGATGTTTTGCAAAAACGAGTTGCAGCTTGTTAAAGAAGAGACAAAAACTGTGATGTTGTAGACTGTTTAATTACAGTACACTTTGTAACAAGAAATTCATAAATGTTGAAGTTCCTTTTTGAAAATTTGAGCAATTTCAGTACTGTATTTAATGTGAAGAGTTTGCAAAATGTTACATGCTTTGTTCACCAGCATGAGCCAAAAGCGTACTCTGTCTATAACGAAACTTTAAAGGAATACTATTTGGTATAAACTGTTCGACATAAACTGCATGAGAAAATGGTGCTGTTCATGATGGTATGGAACTGCCAATACATTGTGTGAAGCCAACAGATTTAAATATGAAAGCAGTTGGTCAATTAGTTATTTTGCCTTAATTTGTGTTCTAAAAGCAATAAATTATCAAAACAGTTTTGTATTTGTATACCTAACCTGTAAATTTGGTGTACTTTTCTTCATAAAAGTAAGGTGTAACGTATTATATACTGCTATACTCAAGAAACTGTTCCATATAAAAATGTTTTTCAAAGAATTATTTTTACTCCGTCTTCAAATTGATATATCTGAGCTAATCTATCATGTACATTTTATTATAAGCAGTAAATAAGAAAGCTTTCCATGCGTTTTAATGACCATTTAGAGCTGGGAAATAGGTCCTCTTAAAGATGCTACTCAAGAAACTCCAAAATATGTTTCCGTCTACTTAATTATGCATTCATGTTTAGTGATTTATTAGTTAAGATACTTATTTCAGTATTGTCGCATAAAGTTTCAGTTATATGTTTCATTGATTATTTATTTAAAATTAAACTCAGTGTTCAAAGCAATTTTAGAAACATACGAAAACAATAATATAGCATAAACATCTGCTCATAAAAAAGTGCAACATAAAATATAAAATAGTACATCATTATTTTATTACCTAAAAGCTTACGTTATTATTAATCATATCTTCACCACAAATGTGTGAGTATACATAGTAAAGCTTTCAAAGATTTTCAAGAATGCTGTTTCAACTAACCGTCTTCAAAACCGTCAGCAAAAGGACACACGTCAGTACACTGATAGTTGATCGTATCATCCATCCTCACACAATCCGTCCCGGTGAATCTAGTTTGTGACGGACAGCATGACTTCTTCATTCCTTCCGGGATACACTTTAAGTATGTACGGCATGATGTATCAGGGAAATCAAGCACAGTAGCCGTCTGACATGCCACTGCAAAGAAGAGATATGGAACTAGTTTTCCTTGTTAGTATGTATTAACAAGTCACACAAGCGTCCGTTAAGTGCAGTGTTGTGGCTGTAATATGTCTCCCCGTGCTACGAATCAGTAGTGCTATTTCTACTGGTCCGTTGGGAACAAAGATCCCAATATTGGTGGCTTTGAAGTAAAACACGCCGCTTAAGCCGGTGTTATGGGGCGTGATAGGTGTTGCTTCCCACATTAACTCTCATGAACAGACTCAGTAAAACCGAGTCTGCTACGTTATTCTGTTGGTTGTGTTTATTACTTCCAAAGGATCTCCAGACTTCGTCTTAGAACTGAAGCTAGTGCAAGACACGTTTCACCCAACTTGTACGACGCTAAATTTAGTTTAAAATATAAATCATATCCCGATAATAAACCTAGATAAGCTTACCAACAGAGATACTATAATCATCCTATGTTATTCAAGGTTGTGAACAAATACCTTACTAGATATAATGTACTTTATTAATACTTAAAGGGGGAAATATGATTTGTTTGTTTGGTGTTTTACGTCATTTTCAACTTATGTAAGGTTATATATGACGGTCTTTTTTTTTGTTGTAGAGGCAGACCACTCAATTATCCTGTGTAGAAACAGTACTGTACACCTGCCGCCATCCGTAAGAATCCACACGTCCTCACTTACAAGTCGAGCTCCCAGTGGGATTCGAACCCGCAGCGGTGTGAGGCGAGAAGGTTTACAATGCAGCGTCGTTAATCCCTCGCCCACGGGGAAAATCTAACCAACCGGGTATAATTTATGAAAGATGATACTTGCCAGAGTCATACTACAATGGGAACAAACATAATAAGTGTACACAATAACGACGAAATACGACGATTACTTACACGGGCTGTACTGCGATGGGCAAGCACTCACACAGCTAGGATCCCTAATACAATCTTCACTGAATACGTCATACGACGTCAGGGGTGGGCAACACAGAGCTAGGTTAGCTGAACAGTTCCAATATGAGCCACAGACAATGTCCGGTAACGGCGTCGACACTGCAGAGTTGGCACATTGATCTGTAAAAGGTGAAACAATATAAAAATGAGTAATAAATAAATGCTTTATAAATAACAGCACCCAAATGGAAGTAGATGGTTCCTTAATACACTAATATGATGGTCCCTTTAGTAGGCCTGCCTGCATTACCTCACTACAGGAATTAAATAAAAAAAGGAAAAATAAAACGTCGTCAAGAAACAACAGCAACCAAATGCAATTTCACCGTAGGCCCGCAATGTACCATAAACACCAAAAAGTTAAATATACTATGAAAAGGACAATACACAACACAAAGGGTGGTGAAGACATGGCTAAGTAGCAAGTGAATGAATCGTCTTGGGAAAATAAAGTTGTTAGCCTACCACTAAGTGGTATACATTTACTTAAATATTTAATAGTAGATATTTTCGGTACATCAAAAACCGTTAACTATGTTGAAATTGACCCGAATTACCTCAAATAACAGCACGTAAACAGGAAAACAAAACTATTTGATTTTGTTGAAATGGAAATAAAATACGAACCTTGTTGAAGCGGACAGGGCATATTACACAACCCTTGTACATCCATGATGCATGCACTTCCGTCAAAGTAGTGACCATCTTGGCAACATTCAGCCTGTGGGGACCCTTAATACAGAACATGTTCATCAGTAAAATAATATGACTACTGTCCAAACACTGATTAACTGAGGAATATACTTGCAATGATGCTCGTATAATCTGTGTGGTTACATGTTTAGAGAGCGACTTGTTTATCACGTCGCTTTGTTATGATTCTCGAATTTCGCAGAGTGTGGGAACATGTTGTTTAACATTCCTATAGAAGTAGTATGAAAGTAAAAGTATGTGCTTGTAATATTCAAATGTACTTACTTAATAACATGAATGTAAGCATGCACATACTGTAGCAATGGGAAACATTGATATAAGTCTAAGAAAAATGTGTTATTATATGAATATTGCATCCCAGTGAGGGTGACGTGGATGTTGTCAACCTGAAGAAGATAATTTTAACCGAGGTGAATATTGTCAACCTGAGGAAAAGAATGTGAACCGAGGCGAAGTGTACTTAATAACATGAATGTAAGCATGTACATACTTTAGCAATGGGAAACATTAATATAAGTCTAAGAAACATGGGTTATTATATAAATATTGCATCCCAGTGAGGTTGACAGTGGATATTGTCAACCTGAGGAAAATAATGTCAACCGAGGTGGATATTGTCAACCTGAGGAAAACCACTGTCACCCTCAATGGGGTGCAATATTTACTTTATTATACCAAACAAGAAAGGCCAGTTCCAGGGTGTTCAAATCCGTTTCCGAAATTGACGCGAATCTGTTTATTGTCGTTTGGTAAAGCAAGCGTCTTACGATTGACATAACTTCAACCGTATGTTAATAAGCGTCTACCGATATCCAACTGCGCAAAGCGTGAACACAAAACCTATTTTTATACTTCCCGTGACGTCACAATCGTGGATAGTATACAGTTACATCATCGGTGTTTTGGGAACAGTCAAAACTATTGTCCCAATTTATTGAAAATGTAATAAATAGATTATTCTTAACTGCTGGGTTAGATTATACGGAAATCATTCAGTCGATGTTAATTGTGTCATCCCGAAGCGATAATTTTTCGCGCATTCAGATCACGCATGAAACAGTTCATTGTCAGGAGGGCAACCGTCGAACTGTTTCACCCCTATGATGTCAATAGCGGGAAACAGTCAAAAATGTCTATTAACCATTTATATAGAGAGTTAGGTAATAATAAAAAATTGTTTACCGGTGAACAGTATACAGTTATTTCATGGGTGTTTTGGGAACAGTCAAAGCTATTGTCCCAAGGTATCGGGGACGACAGTCCCAGGTCCCAGTTTCCCCGATACCGAGGGACAATATTTTTGACTGTACCAAAAACACCCATGAAATAACTGTTTTATTACCTAATTCTCTATATAATCAGTTATTGCTGTTCGGATTCATCTGAGTTAGATATACAGTAGGAAAACAAAAGAGTAATGATTTAATTAAGTCGGTAAACCAGGCCCGTAGATACGCTGAGGCACACCGAGCGAGGTTGTTGCCTCGATAGGGCATGTACACACTTTACATATAAACAACTTCAGTATCGAAAAATAAACAGTCATTAAAAAAACGTCAGGCTTCGAACTGAAAATGCACTTAAACATGGGAAATCGCATGTAGAAAACAAAGCGGGTGGGTGTTGGGACGCGATGTACATGCCACCGGACCTCAAGGGATTTGCCTCGGTCAAATTTTACAGCTGGCTACGGACCTGTAAATATTAATTACTTACATTGAGTCTTGACATCATCCGCCGAATAAAGCTAAAACATTTCGTTTATATTATAGACAGTAACTTATTTAAAATGTAAGACAAATATTATTTAACTGCTGGTTTAGATTATTGGGAAATCATTCAGTCAATGTTAATCGTGTTATCCCGATAATTCTTCCAGCATTCAGATCGCGCATTCAGATCGCGCATGTCTTTGCGCTTTCAGATCGCGCATGAAACAGTTTATTGTCAAAAGGGCAACAGTCGAACTGTTTCACCCGTGTGACGTCAATGGCGGGAAACAGTCAGAAATGTGTAATAACCATTTATATAGAGAGTAAGGAAATAATAAAAAAAATGCTTCACGCTAAAGGTATGTGCAATCTATACAGGAGTGTAAACGTGAGGTGTAATAAAAATAAAATAAATAGCAGCCAGTATTACCAGACGGACCACATGACCAGTATGTTCTACAGTTGTGTAGGGGGTGGGAGTATTGGTAGCCTGTTGGTTTTCCAAGACAGTAGTCTGTAATAAAAATATATTTTTAAACATTCAAATCATTTGTCATTTCGTTGCTATTAGCAATCACATAAAACATAGTTTGCGAACGTTAATTCAAATGATTTACTGGTCGGAAGTTAAAGGAAACAACACTCTAGTATTTTATGTCTTTTTCAGACAACTTGATATGTTTAAATATTTAGTTTATGACTCCAAAATGACAATAATGGATGAAATTATACGTTTAGTTTTTACATATATAAAACGTGTTTAATATACTTACTTATGGGACACTGTGCTTCAGCGTGGTCAATGCACGTATACGACATTTCTGTGGACGGCCAGTATGTACCATGGGCGCAGACCTGCGTAGTGCCATGGTATTCGCCCAAAGTTGTACTCTGACACGTAAGGTATAGTGTACAGTCGGTAGGATCGTCCAGGTAACAAAGATCAACCACGCAATTATGTTTGCATCCTGTAAAAGTAAAAAAAGTCGATTGTTATTCAATATTCAACAAACCATTTTCATTTTGTTTTTTACAACATTTAGTAGGAGAGACAACGTACAAAAACTTTAATAAAAACGTAAAGTGTTATAGTTCCTCCGCCACAATCATTTGTTAATGAAGCTAATGAGTATTGTAAAATTGTTTAATTAGTTAACAACAGTAAACTAACTGTTTAAAAACAGTACAACAATCTTGGGTAACTTGTAAAACGTGAGACAAGTGAATATGTATCTTCTGACTAAAACCTGTGCATTTAATGGTGTGCTCTGATGCAGAAAAAAAGAAAACTTTGATATTATATTGCTGAACCTATAACATGTTTTACGTGACACATTGGTCCGTGCATGCGACAACTATTTCATTTGCTCAGTAACATGTGTCAATATATATATATACGAGTGTCGAGAGAATACAATAGTTACATAACTAATCAATAATCTCATTGTTTGATTCCATGCTTAATTGCATAACTTAAATGTTAACTTACGATCGTTAAGCGCGATTTGTTCTGGTGAAATTGGGGCTTCTGTAATAGGCGCCACTGTCGTGGGAGCTGCAATAAACCAAAATGGACAATGTAAATTACCATGATTTAATAAATCACGTATTGTACAAATATATATATGCCTATGTCGAGCTTAGCTTGGCCAACACTTTGTGTAACATATATATATATATCTTAGATAACTGTACGCTCGTCTGTGTACTGTATTACTTAATAGGGAGCCCAAATTACATAATGTTATGTATTCTTCATTTGAACCCTCGTTCATATAAACGTTGTCACTAACTTCAAATACGAATGCGTGTGGTTTTTCACAAAACCAGGGTAGTTGAAAATATATAGTTTAATTCATTCCTGTGCTAATGTACGACTTACTTCGAACAATTCAACTGTCTTTGTTACACTGCATATACTATTTCAATATACAGTTGATAAAACATAGAACAATGACAAATAAACTTAATTAAATAAAAATGTGTTAAACTATCCAGCATTACATTTGAAACTGCCTAACATGCAGTGCTGCAAGAATGAACTGAAGGCAGCGAATGAAGTTTTAGTACGAAAGAGGCATTCGTCATGGAAGTAAGGAGTGGTGTATCTCAAGGTTATATGCTCCACCCATATATAAATATTCTATAACCTACTTTTTTAGAACGAGCAGTGGTACTAAAACTCCGCATGATAATGTTAATTACTCCGCATGATAATGTTAATTAAAGCGTAATACAACAAGAATGCGTATGGGACAAATAAATTACACATGAACACGTTTACCACATACGACACCATATGTTGGATGTATTAATTTCAAGTTGAAACAATTATATTTTATAACTGTATAGCTAGTTTGTCATCCCTACGTGATATAACGTGACAACCTACTGTCTGGTTATTAAAATAAAATGTGTGTTTGCTATTACATTCATTAGTGTTATCTGCAGTTGGTAAATCATAGAACCAAATAAAGCTATATATTAGAAATTGCCAATCAGAGTTTTTAGTTGTGGTCAGTACATGCCACTATGAAAATACTTATGCAAACACCTTCTATTCAATAACATTATTCAGCCTAAGAATGTCTTGTACCATTGTCTAAATAGAACACATTTTATAGTGTTATTTTACAGCATGTGTCCGTCACCAACATGATTGAATTACTCTAAGATACTTACGAACGCCGCATAATGTGACTCCCACCGCAACCGAGAGGATGAGCAGTTTTATAATCATTATCTGTAACACACAAAATAAAGAATACAATAATATGTTAAAATTTGATAGCCTTACAAAGTCAATAGAGTAAGCAATATGACCTGTTTCAACACAACTTTTTCTGAAACAATAAACATATATATGTTAAAATGTAAACAGTAACAATTGCAATTCAACCACCTATTTTTTGGACAAATATATATATATATGTCGACAATTTGAAAAGAATAAAAGAGTTATCTTTAAAATTGTTGTTTGTTTGTATGCGTGCGTTTGGTTGACTGTACTCTTTGTCTTCTACATTTTCTGTTCGACTTTTATATCTACTGTTGGAAATAAATGTTCGTTTACATTGATTTCGTGTATATAGTTAAACCTGTATTAAAAGATCATTCATGGAAAGAGCAAAAATATGATCTTAACACAGGTGGTCTCGTAATACGAGTACATGTAATTTAAAATAAATACAATTCCGAACTGAAAGGTAGGTATCGAGGTCGACCAGGAAATGTATAGGATTTACAGAACCCGGTCAATCAAAAACACGCACACAAAACAAACGAAATTTACAATGAAACAGCAAAGTATGCGACACCACAAACATAAAAGGGTTGACAATAGAGCTAGAAGATGGGTGATCTCTTGTGCAGGCTTGACTGAATTACATCCCTACTGGAGTCAAATTGACAACCTATTTGGTGTATAGTTATCATTTACGTACAAGAGTGGTCCTTTATAACTTAAGTCACGATGGTGTGACGGATGCTGAAACAGATGTATACTATCTGTACTTATCAGTTGTTTACGTCAAAGCTGTAATTACGCAAAAAGATAATTCGGACAATTAATCATACGGTTAGAAAACCACATGCTCAATATCATCTCATATCCGGATATAGTTCTCTGTATAAGTAGGTATAGTTTAGTTTGTATGGTGTTTTACGTCATTTTCAACATATGTAAGATTATATATGACGTTTGATGTTTTGTGGTGTAGACAGACCACCACTTTTCCTAGGTAGAACAGTACTCTACACCTCCCGCCATCCGTAAGAATCGACACTTAAGTCGGATAGGAAATGTAGCGTTTACAAAATCAAGTCAAACAAAAACACCCATTCATACCTTTGTGTGCACAAAATGTGTGAATTAATGTTTCCCAGTATAATACACGTCTAGTGTTTCTGGTAAGAATGAACCGCATGCTCAACAACGGAAACATCGTGCAACTGTGGTATGTGTAAATATCACGACTCTACTATAAAATGTGTTTGGGTGGGAAATGGTACATATAACGCTTTTGTATTAATGGGAGTAGAGGCCTGATGTACACAGAGCTACCCTGAGAGCGTTTACCCTACTGCAAATATTGGCTACATTTATTCCTGAAGAATTTACTACCAGCGTTCTTCACAGCTTAGAGAGTGACATATTTAGAGAATATCGATACAACTATGGAAAACACTATGCCGGACAGAGTCTATGAAGAGAACCGCGGTCGGTCGCTACTCTCTAAACTCTGCATAGCATTTACTAAACCGTCTTCGTAAAGAATATAACAATGGTCTGGTATTATCTACAAGTATATAAAGGTCAATTGTTAAAGGGACACATGGCAATCTTGAGTTTTATTCAAACATTAAAATTTACTCCTCAATTTACTTATCCTGCGTCATTTTGGCTTTAAAACTGCTTGCATATGATTAAATAAAAACTTGAAATTTCAATTATCTTTATTATTTCACCAATTTTTTAAATGTATTATTGATGCACTATTATAAAATGTTAGTAATATGTAAAAATAATTTGCTTTGAACTATTCTAACAATTACTATTAATGATGGAACAAATGCAAGTGAAGGGAAAACCTAACGGGACGCCGTGAGTTTTTAAAAAATCAAGATTGCCGTGTGTCCCTTTAAAAGATAATTATACCTATGTTTTTTGTTTTGAAACAATCGCAATGTTTTAACATGAAAATAATTAAAAGGGTGTATGGTCTTTTCTCACGTAGGTTTGAAGGCTGTTTTTTTCATGACTTTTCAGCTTAAACTAAAGTGTCCTGTTTTTAGTTTTATTATTATTTAATATACCATTTATACAGTAATTTACGCCAGGTTTGTCATAATAACTCTCGTGTCTGTTTTGTAACACAAACGTAATTTGTATACGATTTTATTGCCATCATCAATCATAGTGTGAAAAAAATTACATGATGGATGAAAAACAAGTAACACAAGTATGCACTTAACGCTCAAGGACACAAGCGAGCGATTTTGTTTCGATTTATTTTCATTGTTCAGTTAGTTACTTTCTTTCTTTTAAACATCCGTTACGTTTTGCATGTTCTTTTATCTTATAAAAAACATATCGCACACAAAAGAACTGTGTTGTTCAACAGTTCAACAATTTAACCCTTTTGACGCCAAATTCAAATGGCGTCTGCTTAATTAAATTTGAAGTCAAACCTTCCAATAATATTTTTTATATAAAGTATTATGGAAAACATTTTTGCTGAGTGACGAACAGTGTTGTCAGATCAGCCTTGCTAGTATGTGCATGTTGATCTTTATACTGGCCGTAAAAAAATATTTTTTTCGACTGCGGCAGCAAAAGAGATCAGTAATGTAAGTCACGTCTCTCTCTACTCGTATTGTTCTTTTAAATATTACACCTTGCATAGCTACACGTGTAACAGTCCAGGTCAATACGATCATTGAGAATCTAAATCACTGTTCATAACTGCACGTGTAACAGTCCAGGTCAGTAAGATCAGTACGAATCTGAATCACCGTGCATAGCTACACGTGAAACAGTCCATGTCAATACGATCATTGCGAATCCGAATCACCGTGCATAGCTGCACGTGTAACAGTCCAGGTCAGTAAGATCAGTGCGAATCTGAATCACCGTGCATAGCTGCACGTGTAACAGTCCAGGTCAGTAAGATCAGTGCGAATCTGAATCACCGTGCATAGCTGCACGTGTAACAGTCCAGGTCAGTAAGATCAGTGCGAATCTGAATCACCGTACATAGCTGCACGTGTAACAGTCCAGGTCAGTAAGATCAGTGCGAATCTGAATCACCGTACATAGCTGCACGTGTAACAGTCCAGGTCAGTAAGATCATTGCGAATCTGAATCACCGTGCATAGCTGCACGTGTAACAGCCCAGATCAATAAGATCAATGCGAATCTGATTCACCGTGTATAGCTGCACGTGCAACAGCCCATGTCAGTAAGATCAATGCGAATCTGAATCACCGTGCATAGCTGCACGTGCAACAGCCCATGTCAGTAAGATCATTGCGAATCTGAATCACTGAAAATTGCTATACTATTACAAGCGATAAGTCAAGGATGACAAAGTAAACTAAGGTAGATACGTCTTTACATTATTTCAGGTGCATTATTTTACCTGCGAATTAATATGTTGCAAACGATAACATGTAATAACACACACTATAGTTGCTTATTTAAACATATCATTTACTTCGGTGGTTTAAGTTTTATTATTTTTATTGGAACAAGACAATGTAATTTTAAGACGGAAACATTCTAACTTGCAAAATATTCAAAAACAACATTGATCTCTATATTTTAAAGCAAAGTGCATTAAAATAACAGATAAATAGTTACGGTAAAATTGCATGTACTGTAAACCACCAAAATACAAGTATTTAAATGTTCTCTTTGCTTTCTTTGTTAATAAAACACGCGTTACGCTGCACCATGCAGAACAAGATTAATTACTTGTATATATTGGTATGTTAGCACGAACGTAATTACTGATTAGATATTCAATTTCATTTCAATACGTGCATTTTTAAAAACACACATATGTTTACCATTCTAAACAAACACAACTTCATACATCGAGGTACCATATCTGAGGTATATATGGCGAGATACCATATCTGAGATATATGATGCGAGGTACCGTATCTGCGGTATATTCTGAGAGGTACCATATGTGAGGCGAGCTACCATATCTGAGGTATATAATGCGAGGTACCATATCTGAGGTGTATATGGCGAGATACCATATCTAAGGAATATTCTGAGAAATACCATATGTGAGGTATATACGGCGAGGTACCATATCTGAGGTTTATTCTGCGAGGTACCATATCTGAGGTATTTATGGCGAGGTACCATATCTGAGGTATATATTGCGAGGGACCGTATCTGAGGCATATATGGCGAGGTATCATATCTGAGGTGTATAATGCGATAGACGTATCTGAGGTATATATGGCGAGATACCATATATGAGGTATATAATGCAAGGTACCATATCTGAGGTATATAATGCTAGGTATCATATCTGAGGTATATATTGCGTGTACCATATCTGAGGTATACAGGCGAGGTACCATAACTGAGGTATATAATGCGAGGTACCATACATGAGGTATATATTGAGAAGAACCATATCTGAGGTATATACGGCGAGGTAACATATCTAAGATATGTATGGCGAGGCACAATAACTGAGGTATATAATGCGAGGTACCATATCGAAGATATGTTTGGCGAGGTACCATAACTGAGGTATTCAATGTGAATGGTATATTCAATTACTCATGTATAGAAAATTCAGAAAAATGTCATTGTAAATTATTCATCCAAAAATTAACATTAAAAAATAGACAATTTACTTAACTACTGTCATTTGCATTTAAAGTTTGACGAATAAGCCAATTACCAACCTCAGTTGTTCCTCTAAGTAGACCAATTCAACTAGTTTATATGTCATAAACATTCTTTCTTACATGTACTCAAACGAAATGTACCGTTCTTTGTGTTTTTTTTTGCATTCTTGTAATCAATACACAATAAAAATAGCATAAAGATATAAAACATTTGCATAATAGGTTACATCTGAAAATATGCTGACTTGGCGTTTTATACTTTTATACTTTATACAATAAAAAAATATTCCTCGTTATGTCGTCTGAGGTATTTATGGAGAGGTACCATTTCTGAGGTATATATTGCGAGGGACCGTATCTGAGGCATATATGGCGAGGTATCATATCTGTGGTATATATTGCGATATACGTATCTGAGGTATATATGGCAAGGTACCATATATAAGATATGTATGGCGAGGTACAATAACTGAGGTAAATAATGCGAGGTACCATATCGAAGATATATTTGGCGAGGTACCATTACTGATGAGGTATTCAATACTAATGGTATATTCAATTACTCATGTATAAAAAAAATCAGAAAAATGTCACTGTAAATTATTCATCCAAAAATTAACATTAAAAAATAGACAAATTACTTAACTACTGTCATTTGCATTTAAAGTTTGACGAATAAGCCAATTAACAACCTCAGTTTTCCTCTAAGTAGACCAATTCAACTAGTTTTTATGTCATAAACATTCTTTCTTACATTTACTCAAACGAAATGTACCGTTCTTTGTGGGTTTTTTTTTACATTCTTGTAATAAATACATAATAAAAATAGCACAAAAATATAAAACATTTGCATAATAGGTTATATCTGAAAATATGCTGACTTGGCGTTTTATACTTTTATATTTTATACAATGAAAAAACTACTCCTTCTTATGTCGACGATTTAGGGAGGGGCACGACAAAATACGAGGGCAAGATTTTAATCACTTGAAAAGAGGTGCGCAGTTATTTGATAATAAAAACAGATACAGATATTATAATTTAAATTATTTTAAAAGAGGTGCGCGGCTATTTTTATAAAGATACTGATATTATAATTTAAATTATTAGAAAAGTGGTGCGCGTCCATTTTTATAAAGATACATCAATAATGTTTTGAGAAATTATCAAAATGAGAAGTAATACTTCTTTAATTTGCTCTTTGTTTTTGGTGCAATGCGGACCTACGCTATCACTCTATGTGGGGGCTGTGATAGCTATACGACCGTTTTTCTCATTTTTATTTTTCAGAAGTTTAATAGTTGTATGCTATACATTGAATTGTTTATAAGAAGAAAAGATAATACGTAACACAAACAGTGGTGAAACATAGGTTGTCGACACAAATATGTAAAGCTATATCATATTGTTTCATGAAAGGGACACACGGTTATAGCATGATCACTGATGTATTAATCCAGTATCATTCTGACTTTAAATCTACTTGCCATAATTAAATAAAATGCAAAACAATTCAAAGTTTTACATTTTTTCATTATCCTAACTTAGCTTTAGTGATAATATTTATGCAGTGTAATCTACAATCAGTTTTATGCGGAAAAATACAGTCAATTTTGCTTTGAACTACATGTATTTCAAACAGTATTTATTCCATTCAAGGATTTATATAAGTTTTCACCGAAGGCTTGTTTTTAAATTCTGTCCATGTGTTGTTCACCATATTTCTTGAATACATATTGTTTAATTTAGTTCATTGGTTTTGTTGATATTCTCGAACACATACGTCTGAGGGGTAGTTCTTGGTGCATGGGTTTGAGGGATAGCTTCAGTACACATCACCGTCTGGTTAACCACCTGATGACGAAGCAGCGAACGTAAATGATTTTTCAAAGGTTATAAAGGAAATCTCCGTCAAGGCTTCTCGAACTGGTGAATGTTCGATTAGAAGACATTCAACCACTAGAGAAGGATGCCGCCATAGACGTAGGAGAGTATAGACGGGAAATAACCTGTGATAACATCGTACGTTGGGATGCGTGTAGCAGTAAATGAATACTGGTTGTCATGTGATTGCAATTGAACCAATCGGAAATCAGAAATTGTGCCACTTTGGGGAAGGTATGGAGGAATTTAATCGCCGCCGATATTTCATCCAAGGTTTCTTAATGTACGGTTTCATATAGAAGGTTATAAATATAATTGAAACGTGACAAGCGACCAGTAAAACGTGACTGGACTAGTGTACATGATTGAAAACTTTCCTTTGACTGGCAAGTTGGTGAATTTTCATGAGTAGTCTGACATAGTATCCAAATTTGTCGGGACTTGTCCGAGGAATAGTGGCAAAGATAGACGACGAAATCTTCCGAATCTGGTGATTTCTTCAGAGTTGACATGTTGCATTTTTTTTTTTTTTTTTTACACGGACTTCTATGTTTGCATAAATGAATTTGGAAGAAACAAAAGTGCGTTTCTTATATAAATCTTTAAGTATGCGCCCTCTATAACTTTATATCATGTCATGCAGGGCAACTTCATTGTATTATTGGGGCGTCCGTGACCGAGTGGTCAGAGTCTCTGACTTGAAATCGCTTGCCCTTTTGGGTTCGATCCCTCATGGGAATAGGAATCTTTGATTGAGGAAGCTATCCAGCTGGCTTGCGGAGAGCCGGTGGTTCTACCCAGGTGCACGAAAATTGCCCGGAGGTGCACCTGGGGTCTTCCTCCACCAATGGAAGCTGGAGAAGTCGCAATGTCAGTGCGACTACAAACTCCAATTCAATTCATTGTATTACTTACCATCTTTTGTTCTGATTTACTGTTTATGTAATAACACAAATAATATATCAGCTTGTATTACACAGAAATAATAATGTGTGTTCTAAACTTATTAACGCATTCACTAATACAGCGGTTATGACTTAATGCTTGTTTACAAATATGTCACATTTCATTAACAGTGCTATTTCGAACATGACTCTAGTTGTCAAAACTCTACGTGTTTACAGGCTAGCAGTTAATACATGTATACATTATAATATTTATATAGCTAAAGTGTAGCCAATACTGTACTGTAACATAGCAGGTGGTGGGTCTTAACACATAAAGTAAACAAAAAGAACATAGTATAAATATATATAAAGTCGTGACCACAGTCAAATTCGAATGCTTCGGTCAGTAGAATAAAAATAACTGCATATATTGCAATGTAGTTTCGTGAAAATTAGGGAAAATAACCCAAAAAATAATGGCAAATCCGTTGTCAAAATTCTATCCTGGTGTTAAGGTCATATACTCATGTAGATAGATAGATATTTTATTCAACCATAAGGCATTACGCCCAACAGTTCACATGCAAATAGTACATACATATAAACATGTATATAAAATAAAGACACTATTTTCCCGTTAATGACAATTTGTATAATTGTGTAGATGAGTTTCAAGATCATCTGTATATGTTACTATTTAAAATGTATTTGACAACTATAAAGTATATCATTGTTTAATATATATTTTTTAATTAATAGTCCTAAGTACTGATCAGTACACATTTGTATCAGTAGACAAACATGTAGAAAAGTGATACTTATTTATAAAACATGTCGTCTCTTCTTTTAAAACTCTTACTAATGAAAAATGACAGTTTCTTTAATAAACCTTTGTTTTCTGTTGTCATAAGTTCAATAAAGTTTGGTATGTTTGGGCGTTTCCAAAAATATGTGTTAACATATTCTTTTCTAATATCATGATATAGTGAACACTTCAATACAAAGTGAAATTCGTCTTCTAGGATATTACAGAGCTGGCATTTTTTTTTAGATGCTGGCGTTTTATTTGGTCTATGCCATCAACCAGTTTCTAACCTGTGACTAGAGACTCTTATTTTTGCAAAAAGAAAGCTCTAAATTTCTTTATATTTAGTACATCTAGATAATAACTTAAACCTGAAATCTGATATTATTCTGTATGTACTAGCTCTAGTGGAAGCCGATAATTCAGCATTCCAATTTTGTATAAACATATTTTTAATTCGTTGTTTAAATATATTAATGAAATACGTTATGTTTTCTACTCCTTGAGAATACCAAACTTCATTAAATCCTGTTCGTTCCAATAACCCTTTAACTTGAGATGCCCAGTTTAATTTGTTTGGGTTTACAATCAGATCATTTAACATAACATTATACATATTTTATATATATTTGCGATCACTCGTACGTGTAATTTTTAACAAGAACCGGATAATATAGACCATACGTTGACTTTTTCAAGGGACTCTCCCGAGTTCTCCGTAAATGAAATTGTTTTGAGTCTGTGTTTTAACACATAAAAGTTGTTAACAAAATTGAAGGTGTACTTTCTCTAACTTTTCCGCATTTGAGAATCCCTATATTTCTGCGCCATAATTTAAAATTTTTCAAACATTTCTAAAGTGTGACTGACCCATAAGTCAGTAAATTGATTTATAAATGACTTCATTTTAAAGATTGCCTTTAATGCCTGGCAATGATTCGAACGTTTGATCAAAAGAACCGCCTGTGGTAAAGACAATTCCCAAATAGGTAAACTTATTTACAATTTCAATTACAGTATTATTATATGTGAACAATAGGTTCCTTTTTATCTGACCGACTTTTTTAAAAAGAATAAACTTCGTTTCATTTACATTTGCAACCAATTTCCATTTCCGGCAATAACTGTACAGTATATCTAACCCATCTTGTAGCCCCTTTTCAGTATCCGAAAATATCACTATGTCATCAACGTATAAGAGTAACAGTAACTTAAACATTCCAGGAGCATATATATGTTCCGATAAAACTTATATTTTTTTCACGGGTTATTTAAATACCCGCGAATGAATATGCGTAAAATGAATTATATATAATTTGTTAACTCTTAATTCGACGCTTTAGTTGCGGGGTTTGAACTGGCTGATTAAATCAGTTTATATTTTGTCTATTGAGTTTGTATTCTCAAAATATGTAACTTATATATATAAATATATATATATATACTGAAGGAAAAACGTTTAGAAAGTATTTAGATGAAAAAATACTGTATACAAGATATACTGACATTTTGGGACTTTACGGGCTTGACCCCTACGTTCATTTATTCATTGCGTCATTAAGATGTTACATTGTTATTGATGTGTGTTAATATAAAATATCGAGTCTATGACAGTAGTTTCTTGATTTTACAACCAAAAATGTATTATTTCCGGAGTGCAACAAAAACCTGCTAAACTTTTTTCCCTCCGTATATATACTCGGTAAAAAAAGTTTTGGACCAGGGTATATAAAGTCATATGAAAATAAAACTAGTGGACAGAATTTAAGTATCTTTTATTAGTAACTAAGGTCTACCCTTCCCGGTTAATTTGGTACCAGAAACGTTAAATTCCAAACAAGATTAGATTTTTAAAAAATATCGCGAACACACAAAGGGTCCATAAAAAGTAACAGTAACAGACATTCGAGTAACCAATAAAAAGATTATTACCCGGTTAATCTTGTTTATTATCTAATGTTTCTGCTACCAAATTACCCAGGTATGGTTAACCTTGGTTACTAAAAAAAGATACTTAAATTCTGTCCACCAGTTTTATATTTATATCACTTTATATACCCTGGTCCAAAACATTTTTACCGAGTATATATATATATCGTTGTCAGTAGGTTTATAAACAGTGTACATATGTTATAAAATGTGGCTGTTGTTTGCGGGATAGCGACATTAACATCTCCAATTAAATTCCAATCCAATGAAAGAAATACATCTAACAATAATGAATAATGGCCAAAAAACAAACCAGAAACTTGTAAATGAAACAACCTTCGTTTATGAAAAAAAAAATGACTGTCAACATAAATCTGCATTGATATAAATGCATTAATTAAACAATGTTATTAATGAATATATTATTTAAAACGTGTCAAATGCTTACCTCGATGTTCACGTTCCAGGCGTTAGACTAGGATAAAACTACTATTAAAGGGCGAACTATGATTGAATTTAATACACTTATCATTTTCTTTTATGATGTCAGTTCGTCACGCCTTCCTTGCCTGCGGCGTATAATTAATTGTTCGTTTTGTGGCTACTTTATTTGATGTAAGGTTTCGTCTCCTTCATTTTCAACAATCGGATGTAGTTTTTTTCAACATTGAATTGTATGTTTTTCATAGAAACTTTTAAGCATGAGCAAACTACATGACACATCGAACAATAATAGTTCAAACTTTAATTTGCCGTAATATGCATGCTGTGGTCCGGACATGTAATTGCATCAGTGTAGCATGCACGTGTATTCTACTTTTGTATTGTTATGATGTCTAACTGTGCATAACGTATACATGTAAATAACCAGTTGTAAATCTAGATGTTTGAAACAACCTTATTAAACTGAAATCATTATTTATTTATTATATTTTTTACAGATTTAATAGCTTGAAGGAGGTTGGCTGGGAAAGGACGTAGCACTGAGATTTTTTTTAAAGTGAAATTTAAAAGAACTTCTTTCGAATCGTTTATATACAAAATTATCAAAAAAAATAGTAGGTCATCACACTTCCTTCCCGCTATATGTCTGAAGAAAACACATATTTCTAACTCTAAAATTTCACTAAAAATAGGAAAAATAGAGTCATTGAACATTTTCACAATTGTTTTCATAACATTACATTTTTATTTATTGAAAAACAATGATTCATTTTCGATTACATATATACATATCTTTCAAAACATACTCAAACAATTGTAATCCTCTGCCGTCCATTACTTCAAAAAGCAAACATATATGGACCGTAACCCACCCATTTTATTTTTCACTAAAAAACATTCAAGATAAAAAGAAGTATGTTCTAATGCTAACTTTTATTAAAAAATGTATATGACAATGTCCAATATGACATTTCTTTCAAAACAAGTAAAAAAACATATATGTCATCAGGCTACTAACGATTTTGTATTAAAAATTCTTTAAATTTTACACATTTTTGAGTTATTTTGACATTTTCACTTTAAAATACTGTAGAAACAAATTAGATATAGCTATAGCGATCGAATATAAAATTAGCTCAGTATCTTCTTTTATATATGTATTCCACTAATGAAAACAATTTTTTATTGTTCCTATAGCAAAAGGATAAATTCTGCTGAAAGGTACCCATACCTCCCCATTTTGTTGATAACAAAAAATGATCAGAAATGACGGAACAAATATGAAAAAAAGATTTTGCTTAACATTTGATATGTTACTATCTTAAATCCTACATTATATCCATATCTACTAGAATGCAAAAAAAATGAACCAATTCTGTGGTCAAATACAACAATGATTTAAATATTAAAATTTTCTCCTAAACTTTACCTTAGCCCTTTACTTCACTGATTATCGCCACTGTTCGCGCGTTCGCACCGGTGCATTGGTATAACCAAGTAAATGGTGAACCAGTTTGTTAACATGCATGCCATATGTTTGTATACTGAATACAAAAAAATAACTGAAATTGATGGTGATAATTGTTAAGGACAATAATTAAAAAAAGTTTTATATCGTATAACCTTATATACAGAAATAGAAAAGGAAAGGTGACATTCACGGAATTGCAGTCGATCAAAATCCCACATTCAAAAAAAGCAACAATCCTCTAACATCCATCCATCCATCCAGCCACCCATCCAGCATCAATACATACATACATACATACATACATACAAACATACCCACACCCACACCCACACACCCTCACACACACACACATACACACTCGACTCTACCCCAGGCCCCACCCTCTCACCAACCCCACTCCCATCTCCACCCGCTCTTCCCCTCACAAACACACACTCCTTGTATTGAATAACATTTGAACGTTTTCCTAAACCTAAATTTTAAAGTTGTACATGTTTTTACTATAAGCAATATGCTTTGTTGCGTACACACTACAATGCATATACATGTACATCATAATGTAACAAATAGGTCAGCCTATACTATTGTCACGAAGTAATTAATTGCTACGTATTAATATTCCTCACAAAATACCTTGAAGAGGTAAGTGTTTGATGAATATCGTAATATGTTATACTGTGTTAGGCATTTCTATTTATTTTATTATTATAATTATCACAGTGTTTAAATAAGATGTTTATATTGATAGATCATGATATATCAATATAAAAAGAAATTTAAATATTATCAGTATAGTGTGTAACATTTTAAGTCTCCTTTGGTATTTCGTTAACTGTGACAATTCTTCTAAATTGCCTCCTGTCACAAATGTCTCGAATGTCGTGATACGTGTAGGTATACTTCAAACATAGCATTTGCCACTATTCGTCGTTTTTTCGTTTTTACATACTACATTGTTCAACACACGCAGTCACTATACATACATATACGACTACAGAGAATGAGATATAGGGTCCTATAGAAACCACAGCGTCCGAACGCAATGGCATCGTAGGTCCTCACTGTACTGCAAACAAGGACTTGATAATACAATGAAAGAGACAAGAAACAACAAAAGACACTTATCGAGTACTACATGCATTAAATAACTGCTCTATACTAATTAGGCTTTACCACACATCAATATCAGTAGTGTACCTCGTCCATTCAGATGACCTCAGTGACCTTTTTTCCTTCTTTGTCTATATGAATGATGTCATCACGGCTCGGAGCAGTCATTTATTAATACAGGTAAAAAATCGATAATACGTCTGCTATAAACAAATGACGTCATCCGCTGTCGGTGCGGTTACATTTTCGACTGTGCGTATCATGAATGCGCACGCAAGTTTTTAAAACCTGTATAGGTATATGAGCAATGAATGTAACCGCTTCTTCTTTTAAAAATCGTTATTGAATAACTGTTCGATGGTTGTTTAACGCTCAACTGAATATGATTTAGCGCGAGGCATAGTCAATATTTTTTAGACAGGTGTCTGTTATGAAATGTAAAACAAGTATGAACACGTAGCTGACTTACTGATTGTTGCTAGTAAGTGAAACTTGAATAGGCACGCACTCTATGGTATATAAATCAGAGGTTATTTCATCTTTATACTAGTACTATTCGACTTTACTAGTATATTTTTGCCGGTCAAAATCCAGCGTCTAGTATTTATATTTAGCTTTGTTTAATGTACGATGGAGAGTATGTAAGTAGTATAGATACTGGGGGTACCAGGCCAGTTTTTTCCCGCGCAGGGAACGAGAATAACCAGTGAAATATGCCAGGGGGGGACTCAAGCATAACTCTCATTTATATCACCAAGATCTAAATGTAAGTCACGCCTAAATCAACCCCTCAACATATTCATTAGTTTTCTCAAGCACCCCGCTCGGGAAAACTCGCCTGATACCCCCAGTATCTATACTACTAATCAATCCGGTTTGTCATTTTAATAACATAACATTTGCAACTCGTTAAGCAAAGTCAGAAGGAACCGGGCAGTAGTCTTCATCATCGCTCTGCATATCATTGTTTACCATGGAGTATTTTACTTGTATGCTAACGTATCTTGTCCGTTATCTAGTATGTATCGTTTATCATCATAAGCTGATAAACTTTTTTATTTATTGCATAGCTGCTTATGTTATGCTTTTGTGATCTAATAACTTTCATCTCATGATGAGCTTCTGTTGCTGTAAACAAAATCTTTTTATAATCATCATGTGCTATCTGTTTTTTAACAACACACTTTTTAACACCCTTACATTTCTTTGCGCTAACCTCATTATCTAGCACATACGAATATAGTTTACTTCGCAACCCAAAAAATTCAACAATGGGTATTCCACAAGTTTCATCTTTCATCTTGCCAATAACTTTTTTATTATCATTAAAATGAAACTGACTTTTGGGATCATAATCACAATTATCAAACAGTTCTTTATCCTTGTAAAAGTCTGCATACACATCTTTTGTTTTTATTTCCTAACACAAGGAATCGGTATCAGTAAATAATAACTTAGCTTTTTTATCATAATTGTTTTTGATATAGTTGTAATGGAAATCATACATCAAATATTTTGACAAGTCTAAAATACACATACCAACATAAACAGGACAATTCAAAGCTAGTCTTTCTTTTATTCTGTTTATGGCAAATAAATTTTCATTAAATATTTTACAAGAAATAAATGAAGGTCTTGCTGCATATTTTAAGAGAACCTCCTCATCATGAGTCAATTTAACATTAATTCTTTTTCTCAAAATTTCCATTGTCTTACCAAAATCTGAATTGTTCATCAGTTTGAAGAAATCCTTTTCAAAAGCATTTTTACCGGCTGTCCACTTGGCAGTATTAAAATCTATGTATGTCTCTAACCACTCTGATTCATCAAACTGTAGTATTCGATGTATTTTTGTCACCTTTAATCCAAGCGTTTTATACAATTCTAAGTTTCTAAAATGCACAACATATTTTTCTTTATTTTTCAACGTCGTAACAAGTTTGTTAACTTTACTAGATCCTAAATTAAACTTTTGTTTTAAATTTTTACAATAGTCTGACAACCACTCATCTTTTATATTTAAACTTTCTGGAGCAAGAGGATAATCATTATGTAACTCATAAAGTTCTTCAGGATACTCAATATCGCACTCAACAATGTAATTTGTATTTCCTTTTTCAAACTTATCAACCCACTTGAAGTTGCCAGTAGGTAGCGGTTGGCACATAGCCCATCCGTACAAGTTATTAGCATCTAAATATATTATGTACTTGCTTTCTTTTTTCTTGTCATAGTCTTTCATATATTTGTTATTAGCTTTTGAATATCTATTTGCAATGTAACTCGTACCGCCTCTTAATCCTTTTTCCACAAACAAATATTGATCAATATCAGTTATTAAATCAAGTTGGATACCAGTCATCTTACGACATGCATCCCAGGCTAAACCAGGACTACTAAAGTAATGGCAAGGATCTAATTTGTAATACTCAATGCACATTTTTCTGAAGTTTTCAAAAACATCTGTCAGCAACAGCACATCAGTCTTAAGATACAGATCATGATATTCTCCCATATTTTTAATCTTAAATATTTTCCATATTCTTTTAGCGTGTTCATAATCCGCATCTGAAATGTGCTCATCATTTAATTGGGAATAAAAGCTATCTTTGCTAGGTAACTTGATATCCTTAAAGCGTTCAAAACTGTTCATATAATCATAAGGATAAACGCCTTTTCTTTTTAGCAAGTCTAACTTTTTACCGCTATATTCTTGAGATATGTATTGAAACGACGGAACGTTTTTTACTAGATTATCTAATGATTGGGACATAAACTGAAAACTATCGATAAATACTAAACTTTTTCCTAACATGAAAGCCATGTACTTTTCCATGTTATTCGGTATAACATTTATGTTTTGTTTAAACTTTCCGATGTGTTGCATTATGAAGTGAGAATCATATCCTCTCAAGTTATGAAACACAACAGGTATTTTTCTAGTCAACCTGAAATTAATATTACATATGTCATGAGCGCTTCCCCTATACTTTCCAGTTATGTGGCAATGGTCCCTGACTTTTCTGATGGAGTTTTTGTATGCCACTGTATAACCCGCGTCGCCTTTTTTGAGAGTTGTTGCAAAACCATTACCACAAATATGACATGATTTAGATTTTTTGAATCTAGCTTCTTCTTCCTGTGACATTACTAGATCTTTTTTAAAGTTTGCATTCATAGTTTTTTTGCACCACTTTTCTTCTTCTATCATTTTTTCCAAAAACTTGTAAACAGCATTTGGTCCTCTATACGTTACAACTGGTTTTGAATATTGATCATCATAACAACAAACAACCTTATACCCATAACTGCAATCAGTATGCTTTTGATATGCTTCTGTATGTGATTTTTTAGGATTGTTTGATGCTGAAGAAATACTTTCGGTTACTGCTTCAAAATCAGCATATATAACAAACGGAACCATTAGCTGCCTGTCATAGTTTTTAAACTTAACTTTTTCATCTTCGTTTGGCATTTTTATTGCTTGTTTTCCATTAAGTGAAAGACAATCAGGTTTATGTTTTTCCAGAACTCTTTCTAATGTAAGGCATTGTAGGCATGTTTTACAAAACCATTTTTTTTCATTGTGCGCTGTTTGATTATACATCAAACTGTTAAAGTTTTTTATCCATACGTAATGATTTTTTTCTTCTTCGGTGATCAAAAGCATGTCAACATATTCTTTTGCTTTATTTTTTGATATGTACAAGGGGTATACTTGATTATCTTCATATCCAAATATGTTAAAACAAATGTTGTTTTGTTTTTCTATTTTTGGGATTTGTTTGATAGTAACAGGAAATGTTATTCCCTTGTAATCAAGATCATCAATATGCTTTTTGTACTTTGTTATTCTTTGTGGTTTATTATTGACAGGGAATTTATAAGCCAAATGGCACCATCTAAAGCACTCATTATCTTTTTCATTTTTTATATTTATTAATCCTTTTTTAGAATTAGCAAGTTCTTTTGGTAAATCCAAATAAGAGCTACCTCGCAGAGGCTGATACTTTATTCGATTTATATAGTGTGCGTCTAGTGTCTCAATTACCCAACCACTTCCTTCAGAAAGCCAATTGCCAATTCTATTTATAATTTCTTCCTGTGCTTTGTCTAATGCTTCTGATATTTGATTTTTGTTTAATATTATTACAGCCTTTGAGGCAAAGTAAGCTGTTTTGTATAAAATATCAAAACCTCCTTTGTGTTCTTTATCAAGCGGTATTCTTTTTTTAAAAGTAAGTTATACATCAATGCTTAATTTAAATCCGCCTGTTCTTTTTAGTTCTGCTTTGAGAAACTTTACAGCAGGATAGTGTACTTTTCGTAGTTGAACAATCGGATCACTACTATTATAAATATCTACTTTAAAAACCTTGCTATACTGTTTTGGGGATGTTTCAATTTCTCGGATACTCATTATATAATATTACATGAGATTATTTCTTTAAGCGCCTATTAATTAATTAATTTAAAGTAAAATATTTATTTCCCGGTTAGATTATATTTTTTTTATTTATTCATACCTCACCAGCTAGCCGGCGAGCTAGGATGCTTTGCCAGATGGCCGGCAAATCATCCGTACATAATAATTTTAATTCCTTTGTCTAACAAAATGCTGTAGTAAGCAATAAAATAATCTTTGTATACTTTTGGCTGGTAACTGGTTGCTTCTGAAATTTGTTTTTGCACAAAGAACGTAGTTTGTTTATATCTCCTTTTTTTATTTTCCATGACAGTTTTAGTTGTTTTGCCATTGTTATGATTCTTTCTGTCAAATCTTGAAAGTTTGAAAAAATTAAAAGCTCTGCATCTAATTTACTCGCATCTTCAAAATCAACCCTTTGAGCATATATCATTTGATCTTCCTTAAAGTTTTTGATTTCAATTTCTACTTGTTCCATTTATATAATTACATAAGATAATATTTCTTTAAGCCTATATTTAAATATATAATTCTATAGTATAATATAATGAATTGCAAATATTGTGAAAGAGTTTTAGGTATTATTGATCCTCCTGGGGTGTGCATAGATTGTATCTTATTTTACATGACTAATAAAAAGAAGCTTTGCAAGTATTGTACCAGGACCAAACTGTGTTACAAGTGTACTTATGCATGTATAAATTGTAATGATACTTGTGACGTTTTCGATAACGAACGCATTTGTCTTAAGTGTGGCACTCACAACGGTTACAATCTTATCACAGGTTACAACTACAACCGAACGAAATCTATTTACCATAGAAAGTATTATTTAGATAAAATACTTGATAGCATATGATTTGTCTTCTACAAATAGACAAAAATTTGAAGATTTGTTTTACGAAATTGTAAAGATTTTGGACAAGCTAGAAGGTCGAAAAAGATCAATCAAATTTGAATACATTTTTCAGAAAATATTTAAAATATTAAAAATAGAAAAAGAAACAAAACCGTTTAAAACAAAATCAACCAGAGACAAGTATGATAGGATATGGAAACAAGTCAGAAAAGAATTACGACTGAATGCTTCGTAGAAGCATCTCTACTAGCTTAATGTCCATTAAGCTTGAACCTTTTCATATACATTTCCAGAGGTTCTGTAAAGTTATCATTCTTTTGAATCTCTAATATTTTATTAAATACAATCCTTATTATCTCTTCATCATTTTCTAGTCCTGTTGTTGTTTGGACATATGATAGAAGTTGTTTAAAACTCCTATGATGTTTTGTAACAAAGTCTTTTTTTCTGCTATTCTTGTTTTACTCACTAAAACAGCAACTACTGGAGGAACTGCGCCAACCACAGCTATGAAAACAGGAATTGCTGGAACTAATGCTAGGAGAGCACCACAACCAATTATTCCGCTGGTAATCTGTAACGTTGTGTTTATAATACCACACAATTTATAACTGCATCTGTATGCAGCCACAAGTCGCGTCAAGTGATCAATTAATTCTTCTTTGGTTTTCATTTATAATTACAGTTAGACAATAATTTAATTAAAATATTTAGAAAATAGTTGCTCGTGTTCCTTGGGTGATATTTTACCTATTTTTAATAATTCATCGATTATGCTAATACCTTTATTTATTATCTGCGGACTATTATTTCCTGATTCTATACTTCCACATACTAACTCTAGATCATCCGTCAAATCTTTGGGACTATTGTAATATTCAACATCAACACAACCTCCTAAAATCTTTTTGAACTTTGAAGAACCTTTATGAATTGGTAAACCAGACAATTCTGTTAGTTTCTTAAAAACATTCTGAGACAGCTTTGAATAAGTTTTTCCATTGTTGTAACGCTTTGTTATCAAGTCTATGAAATCATCGTCTACTTTCATATCTAGCACAACTGCTTCTTCTTGTTTGGCAATAAGTTTGTGATGACCAACAAGATTAGGTAAATCAATTTGTAACATTCCATAGCGGCCATCTTTGTCGACTTTGTAGGAATTTTTATTTTGTTGCATCCCTTTGCCAGTCTTTTGTGCCATTTCGCTAGCTCCTCGAATTCGCTCAGGCAACCTTTTCATATAAAACCCCAGATCATTTGCCTCATTTACTTTTTCATTATGTTCTTTTATAAGCAAAACCCTCTTTATTTTGGTGCCACCGGGGTCATCGAGTAATTTTGAATATTTAAGTTTAGTCACATCGGATGTTGCTTTTTCGAACTTCTCCTTGAGGCTTTCTTTGCTGAGGTTGTTTATTTGTGTCTTTTGACCTCTTATCTTGGGAATTATTTCCTTGTGTATCTCATCAGCCTTGCTAGTATATCTATCATAATCAGCTCTTCCTTCCATAATACCTGGTATTTCACTTGGCATTGGCAAGCCATACTTATTAAGTACGTCTTTATTCATACCAGCATCCAAGTCAATATCATACACTGGTCTGGGTTCCTTGGGCCTCGCGGCAGGTTCTTCTTCTCCTAGTATTTCTGTTTCAGGCGACAGCGTTAGCTTACGGGGTTCTTCAGCAAATAATTGGGGTAATCCCTGATACGTTTTTTGTTCTTCTATTTCCTCGCCTATTGCTGCTGGAAGAGCAGCTAATTGCTGAATTATTTTCGGAAGAGAAGCTAACTGTTCGGTTAGCTGTTCTGACTGACTTTTTATTTCGCTGGTTACAGGTTTAAATATTTCTTTGTACAAATCACGACTAGCTCCTTTTTCTAGTCTTTTTTGAGTAACTTTATTTTCGTATTCTTTAACAAGCTCACTCGCTTTTCGCTTTTATCTGCTAATTCTTTCCATTTTAACAAAGACATGTATAACATAGGTTAGATTAAATTAAGATAACTTAAGATAACTTAATCAAGTATTATGTAGTTTTTGTTTTTTTCTTTTTGACCGCAAGTTTAACTGCTTTCTTAACTCTAGGTTTAACTGCTTTTTTAACCGCAGGTGCAACTGCTTTCTTAACTGCAGGCTTGACTGCTTTTTTAACCGCAGGTGCAACTGCTTTTTAACTGCTTTTTCAACTGCAGTCTTAACTACTTTTTGTAATCCATAATATCTAACTTGATTAGCCTTAAAACATTCTGCTTCTGTTCAAAGGCGTTTGCCGCGAGGGATTTGTTTTATTCCACAATACACTTTAGACATATAATAATACTTAGATAGTATTAATATTAATATTATCTGACTATTATTATAATGGAGATTCCAAACTATGACATGAAGACAGAAAACGGTAATTTTAAACAAATATGGAACTTTATGCCAGACTGTTGTTTTAGAATGTTAATTTGTGGTAATTCAGGATCTGGCAAGACGAACACATTAGTTCATATGTTGTTAAAACCTTTAGTTTACTAGGACAAGATTTACTTGTTTGCTAAAAACTTGGAGCAGTCCCAGTATCAGGTCTTATCACAAAAACTTGAAAAGATAGCAAAAAAGAATAAAATCCCAGTTGAAGACATATTAGAATGTTCAAATGATGAAGTTATCCCTGTGGATACCTTAGATTCAGATAATCAGAAGATAGCTATTTTTGATGATTATGTTTGCGAGCGTAATCAAAACGATATTATTAATTATTTCATCCAGGGAAGGCATAAAAACTGTTGCGTGATTTATTTATCTCAATCTTATTACGAAACTCCCAAAGACATTCGTTTGAACTGTTCTCACTACATCTTCTTTGCAACTCCGGTTAATCGCGAGCTTGGTATGCTTTCCAAAGAACAAGATGTCAGCAAAGAGCAGTACAAGAAAGCGACTGACAAGCAGTACGACTTTCTGTATCTGGATCGACCGAGGAAGTTAGTAAAACGTAACTTCACTGGTGAAATTTAATCTAATCATATATTATATAATGGGGCTTTTTAATGATCTCGGCGAGGAAGTTACTACCGGCAGTGTCAATATAACAAATTTTGGTATTGTGCTGTCTGAGTATGTAAAACAAAAACATTTGGTTAATTATCTTAACAAGGGCAGAAACCAGGAAAATGTTTTGAGAAGTGAGCTTAACATGAATAATAATAAAATTATCAATATTGGTAATCCAGAAAAAGCAGGTGATGCAGCAACAAAGCAATTTACTGTAAGAAGAGTAGCAAAAATCATACGTGATTATAATATTGATAAAATTCCAGATATGATGAAATATTTAACAACAGGTGTTGATGATAAACTTAGTCAAATACAAACAAAGTTACAAGCAAACCGCGAAAAAATGATTGAAATTCAAAATGGATTGAAAGATGAAATAAAACTTCTGGGTGATGCTTTGAAAGAGCTAGAAAAGAAAGAAGATGGATTGGAAGAGAGTGAAAACTATAATAAATTAAGCGAACAAATAAGAGCTGGTGTTCAAAATATTAATACACGGATTGGAGAAATCAATAAACAAATGGTTGATAACAATGAACTAGAAGCTGCTATTGCTGATGCTTCAAAACAAATGAGAACTGCTTTTACTACCGAAATAACTCAAATTAAAATATTAAATCAACAGATAAACACCACCGTTGCTGATATCAACAAAGAATTTGAAGACATCAAAAAGAAAATGGTTGACAAAGATGCACAGGAAAAAAGAAACACAGCTTTTGATCATGAAATAGCTTTTTTGAAACAGTTTAATCAAAAGTCTGGTAGTCGACACACAGCACTTCTTGATATAATTTACGATTTAAGGGTGAAAGTAGAAAATGTTGGACAAATTCTACTGTTTGAATATACAATAGATGATGGTATAAGCATCATGCTAGATACTGATATATTAAACTACGGCTACGTATCATATCCAACACGAAAACCACTTGAAAGAACCAAACGTAGTGGTTTTCTCGGAGCGTTTGCTCTTGTAACCAATCCATTTGTAAAAACTGAAGAATATGCTACAAAAGTACTCAGAGGCTTGAGAATTGTAAAATCCGGACGTTATGTAATTGAAGCAGACCTTACATATACTGTTGCAAATACAGACATTGGTATAGAATGGTTTAGTTTGTTTAATATATCTCCAAGTACTGATCAGTCACATCCTGAGCCAAAAATAGAAAATGGTAAACGCATACTAAAAGGAACATTTGAAGTATATCTTTCAAAATCTCATTTTTGGAACATCTTTCCAAATACAAAAGGCGACGCTACACAAGTTTTCAATTTTGAAAAATCAAGTTTTAAACTGTATTACAAAGGTGATTAATTTTATCCATTCTATATTATATGGAACAAAAAATTGTATTATCATCAGAAAAAGCGTCAATAATTAATAGCTCGAACACACCGAGTAATTTTACAACTGTGTTTGACAGACCATTAATATTAGGCAGGAACAAACAGTATGGTGTTGGACTCGATAAGATTAATTCCATGACTTACTCATGGTATAATATTAGTGAGGATTTTAATAACAAAGTGATAAGGTATCACAATGGAACAGATTGGAAAAGTATTATTTTTACAAATGGAAATTACAGTTATGCTGATATCGATAATTACATCAAAGAAACATTGGCTGTAAACAATGATTTAACCGATGACTCGCCTGTCCCGATAAGAATTGAGTTTGATTTATCAAGTTTCAAATGCTTGGTTACCATCCATAATAATTTCATGCTTGATTTAAGAGAAACAAACTTTCATGTCTTGATCGGATTTGACATAGATGCAGTTATCAGAGAAACTAAATTTGGAACTGTGACACCAAACATAACCAATTCTATCGATACGTTGTATATCCACTGTGATTTGATAAGTAATTCTATTGTTGATGGATCATACGGAGATGTCATTTATGAAATAAGTACAGCTGATCTTACGAGATCATATCCTTTCAAAGATGAACCGATGAGAGTCGGGTTCTGTGAAGTAAACAAAACGATCATTAACAGTATTAATATTTACATTACCGATTTCTCTGGTAAGATTATTAATCTTAATGGTGTCCACACATCATTTCGATTTGTTTTGAAGGAATTAATGTAACATTAGTTATATGGCATGTTTAAAAAAAGTTTATGACACTAGCACGGGAACATATACTCAAGTTGATCGATTAACCGGAGCTGGCATATTTGACATTTTGTCAAAAGTCGGTTCAAAGATATTTAGTGAGTCTGTGAAAACAGCAGGTAAGAAAGCATTAGAAACTGCTGGAAAACTAAATAAAAAATAATCTAATTACTAGTATATATAGATGTTTCGAAGTGATCAATATAATAATAGATATGAACATGTACCTATTCAGTTAGATACCCCCATAACACGACCAGGAAATAATACCAGACAAATGAAAAGTGGTTATCAGTTTACAATAAATGATAGAAGTTCTTACTTTGATTGGTATAATGCATATTTTGAAATCAGTTTTCAAGTAAACAAAGTTGCTGATGGAACCAATTTCGCAGATGCTGACAGAATTGCTTTAATTAACGATGCAGCTTCATTGATTGATCAAATGCAAGTAAGGCAAAATGGAAAAATAGTTTACGATGGAAATAATCTTCACAGATTTGTTAATATCAAAAGCTTGCTTGAAATTTCTGACGATTATGCAAAAACAACCGGAACAAATGAATACTTTTATTTAGATACCACGACTGCAGCAGAATCTCGAGATCAAGCTGGTTATAATTCAGGATTTACTGCTCGTCATGCTTTAATCATAACTAATCAAATAGTTGACTCCATAATCCCATTAAATAAATATTCCTTCTTTGGAGGTTTGGAAACATACATGCTTCCTCCTGGCCAAATTCAAATTAGCTTGCAACTGACAAATGATAATGTGTTAATTTTCAAATCAAGTGGTGATGATGGCCCAGTAGTTATTAATAAATTAGTTTTGTGGATACCCAGAATGATATTTAACTCAGATGGTTTAAGTTATGTAATGACAAATCATATGACATCCACAAGATGGACTTACCTCCGTGAAATGATACAAGAAAGCGGAAGTTCTCAACTAACTGAATCTGTATTTAGAATAACGGCTGGAGTCAAAAGTCCCAAACATGTGTTTGTGTATTTGCAAAGGTCAGACAAGAGTTCACACCAAGAGCGAAATGCTCACCTTTTGGATACGTTTAAACTAAATGCTGGTGATGCTGCTTCTTATTTGCAAACAGCCAGATTGGAAGTTGGAAATGGAGTTTATTATCCAGAAACTGAATACAGTTATGATAATATTATAAGAATATTCAGAGATGTTATTAATTATTCTTACAAGCAAAATGATAAAAACACTGGAACATTACTCAATGTGGGTAATTTTCGGAATGATATATTTCAATTTAAGTTACAAGGGAAATGAGGTCAGTGTTGATCCAAAACAACTAAATTTGAGATATAAATTAAATATAGCTCCAGGAGCTCCTTATAAAGCTTATGCTCTGGTTCTCTATGAAGTAGATGTTGTTATTGATACTGTTGGAAATGAACTAGTTATTGTTTAATCTAACTTATAATATATATGACTTACGTAAATTATTCAGTAAATTTAACAGATGGGCAGAAACAAAGTTTAGCAAAGGCTTATGAAAACAAGAGTGAATTAACACTCAGGTTAAAAAATAATCAACTAACTGGGAATTTTCCTTTGCTGCTAACAGCTACTCAGATTAACAATATTAACAAAGCTAAATCTGATGGACGGGGATTAGACATAAATATATCAAAATCGCAAATGAGATCTCAGTCTAAAAATGGAGGCTTTTTAGGCGCATTAGCTGGTTTGTTAACTAAAACAATATTACCAACAGTTGCTAGATTTGCTCCAAAGATATTAGGACCTCTAGCAACAGGGGCACTTAGTGGTCTGGCAAGTACTGGAATTGGTAAAATATTTGGAAATGGAATGGTACTGTTCCTGCTGATAAAAAACAAACACTTCTCGTATCAAATAAATTAACAGCTGCACAAAAAAATAAAATAGCAAAGTCAAAAGGTTCCTGTACTATTAAACTAACAAACAAACAATTGCAAAACGTACTGGCATGTGCTTCTAGTAACAAAACGACAACTGTTCCCAGTGATAAAAAACAGCAAGAGGTAACAGCAACTGTTCCTAGTGATAAAAAACAAACACTTCTAAAATCAAAGATTAACAGCTGCGCAAAGAAAGAAGATAGCAAAGTCAAAAGGTCACTGCCCTGTTAAACTAACTAAAAAACAACAGCAGGACGGAGGATTTCTTGGAATGCTTGCATCATTAGGAATTCCATTGATTGGATCTCTTATTAGTGGTTTGACTGGAAAAGGTTTGCAAGTAGATAGAAGAGGACAAGGTTTGCAAGTGGACTCACAAATTAGACCATACAGAAGTATCCCATTTATAAAAAAAAAAAAAAAATTAAAAATAAACCTATCTCTAACTTAGATATAATAAAATGGGTTAAGCAGTTGGGCATACAGAACTTCAGGGGAGTGTTTAGCAAGAACAAATTACCAACAAAACCAAATAAACAAGAATGTGGTATTATTAATCTTGATGATTATATTGGACCTGGTACACACTGGACTTGTTACTATGATAATTATTACTTCGATCCGTTTGGCTTGAGCCCACCAAAAGAAGTTTTAACTTACATACCTGATATAAAATACAACACTATCCAATACCAAGATAAAACAAGTGTTCTGTGTGGATATTTCTGTTTGAACTTTATCAAAAAGTTACAAGAAGGAAACAGTGTGTACAATATTCTTTACAAATTATTAAAACCATACAAACCAATAGAAAATGAAAACATTATAAAATCATATTTTGTAAACGAAGTTTAATCTAATCATATTATATATGAGTTACTGTATAAAAGAAAAAAAGGTTACTGAAAATATTAATCCTCAGTATGTTTTAGCAAAAAATGGTAGAAAAATGTTAAGGGCAACATGTGCATCTTGTGGTATTACTAAAACAAAGTTTGTTAAAAACACAGAAGGCGGAAATATTGACATTCACAAAGCTTTGCTCCCTTTGCTACCCAAAAAGGGGCTAACTCTTCCTGGTTATAAATATTGCGGTCCTGGTAATCCACTTGATAGTGGAGAGCCGGTAAATGAATTAGATGCTGTTTGTAAAGATCATGATTATTGTTATGATGAAAATCCTAGTAATAAATCAATGTGTGATAAAAACATGTTGACCGGTTTAAAAAAAAGTAAATCTAAAACTGTTGGAGAAAAGATCGCTAAGAATTTGTTAGTCAAGCCTGTGATTAGTGCTAAATACAAACTTGGTCTTGGAAACTCAAAAAACTAAAAAAGGCGTTGAAATGGACTGACAAGTTAGCAGATGAACTTCATAAGCCTATACGAAGAAAGTTCACTCAACGCCGTGTGATTGTTAATGAAATTGATAAAATATGGTCTGCTGATTTGGTTGATATGCAATCGTATTCAAAGTATAATAAAGGTACTAAATATTTGCTTACTGTTATTGATGTATTTAGCAAATATGCTTGGGTTGTACCCGTTCCAAATAAAACTGGTTTAGAAATTACCAAAGCGTTCCAACAGATAATCAGTACAGGAAGACAGTGTAAATTGTTGTGGGTTGACCAGGGTGTGGAGTTTTATAACAAGACGTTTAAGCAATACCTCGATGATAATAATATCAAAATGTATCACACTTTTAATTTCGGAAAAGCTGTAGTAATTGAACGATTTAACAGGACATTAAAAGAAAAGATGTGGAAATATTTTACAGCTAACAATACAAATACATATTTAGACGTGCTTCAAGCGATGGTTGACAAGTATAATAATACAAAACATCGGAGTATTAAAATGACACCGACTGAAGCAAGTGATGAGAAAAATAAAGGAACAGTCTATTTCAACTTGTATGGAAAGATGAAAAGTACTCAGATTAAGCCAAAGTTTAAAATAGGGGATAATGTTAGAATTAGTAAATATAAAAGAACGTTTGAGAAAGGTTATACTCCAAATTGGACTGAAGAAATATTTGTTGTTGATGAAATTCAAAACACAAATCCTGTAACATACAAAATAAAAGATTTAAACAACGAAAACATTGATGGCAGCTTTTATGAATTAGAGATGATAAAAGCAAAGCAAGAAATATTCAGGATTGAAAAAGTAATACGACGTGATTATAAAAAGAAACAAGCATTAGTAAAATGGGTCGGTTATGATAATAGCTTTAACAGTTGGGTATCATTTCAGGGTATTCAAAACATTAAGCAATAACAGCGTGTGTTCGAAGCAGGTAGTGGGTTCCAAAATGCAGACGCCAAATCCCCACCGAATCGGTTTCGTTTCGGTTTCGGTTTCGGTTTCGTTTCGGTTTCGGTTTCGTTTCGGTTTCGTTTCGGTTTCGTTTCGGTTTCGGTTTCGGGGTCAAAGGTCATCGGAACATCTCCATCCGTTTTGTGACAAATATTTATTTTAATTAATATTTAAAAGTACTTTTACAAATATTAAAGCAAATGCCAACGCTATTATTACTAACACAACTAATTGATCAGATTGTACTGCAGCACAATGCTAATTAAAATTACTAACTATGATAATTTAAATTTATGCAAATTTGAAAACCCTTTTTAAAGTCAAGCGGTCGGTGATATAGTATATATAGGAAATCGAGTTATATTACTATCGGTTATATGTTTGTAAGTGTTGGTTACCTGGTGAAAATGACAGTTATTTGCTAACTTGTTGTAGTCTCACAATTGTGGCGCTAAGTAGATGGTATCTGTGTAGTTCCGTTACTAGCAAACTAATATTGGGGTGCAGCTGCTAAAGAATTCTTCCCTGATATGTGTTTGCTGGTAACAGACCTTGCCACGCTTTAGGTGTATCTCTGCGTTTCGTTTCGGTAGAGATATGTCAAATAGAGTTCTGGTGATGTCTATGAGCGAGCCGGCCCATTGAAAAGTTAAATGGATTGTGGGATGAGCGCAAGCGTAGATTTCCTAATCAAAATCAGGTGACACATTAACGGCTGTGCACGGCTGCGTAAAAGAATTTGTACAGCCGTTAATGTAAAATACATGCGCATAACATGTGGCTTTTGCAAAAAATTTATAAAATAAACTGTAAATGTTATTAGTTGAATTACATGAGGAGGATATTGAAAATATTAAATAAGAGGTTTAAAAATAATTATATATAGTATTATTATATAATGGAACAAGAAAGATTAGAAAAGGTTTGCAAAAAACTTAACAATTTAAAAGATAAATATAGAAGAGAATTGATGAGAGGTAAGCAACTCCAAGTAGAATATGAAGTAGTTCGTGATGATTTTATGGACACCAATAAAAGACGACTGCTGGTTGAAATGGATAATTATGAACGTGAGCTTGATAGAAACAGAGAAGAGCTTCTTGAACTAAAATACAAAATAACAAAGTGTAGAAAAATAAAATACTCCATGGTAAAAAATGATATGCAGAGCGATGATGAAGACTACTGCCCGGTTCCTTCTGACTTTGCTTAATGAGTTGCAAATGTTATGTTATTAAAATAGCAACCGGATTGATTAGTAGTATAGATACTGGGGGTATCAGGCGAGTTTTCCCGAGCGGGGTGCTTGAGAAAACTAATGAATATGTTGAGGGGTTGATTTAGGCGTGACTTACATTTAGATCTTGGTGATATAAATGAGAGTTATGCTTGAGTCCCCCCCTGGCATATTTCACTGGTTATTCTCGTTCCCTGCGCGGGAAAAAACTGGCCTAGAACCCCCAGTATCTATACTACTTATGTATCATGAAAAATAAAACACAGTTTTCAGTACACATTTTTATTTTACTGTTCGCGTATATGTATATGAGTAATGAATGTTACGGGCCAGTTACACAGACGGTCGGTCCCCAATCGGTCATTTTATTTTAAATTTACTCGCTGTTTTAATCGGTTGTCATGCGTGATTTTATTTCTGGTTTTCTGTGTAAACGGCCATCGGTGATGGACAAGTGTTCTATCGGTTAAACAAACATTTCATGGGTTGCTGGTAGGTGACCGAAACCAACTTAAACGGGGTTGGATCGGTGATAAGGATGTTTTCATCGATAAAAATGCTGAAATACTATCGGTTTTTGTCGTTTGTAAATCGGAGCTAAATCGGGCGTAACGCTGATTAATCGGTGTTTGATAGCTAGTCATCAGTGGTTAAACACTTTCCGTCAGATATGGCCGGTGATTCATATTTGGTTATCTTTGTCCGATCGGCGATATCGGTGATTAAGAGCTTGCATATCTCGTGATATAGGTTGCTGTCGGTTCTTTTATTAAAACATAATGTTTAAGTGATGAGAACCGATGATTTTTTTGCAGTTGACCGAATAACATCATGGAGGATGGCAGAGCCATCCAGCAATTTGGTGTCATGTTGCAGCAGCAGGCAATTCTCAATGTCAGGCAGGCCATTCAGCTCGTTCAGCAGCCCATAGCTGATCATAGACGCCGTCGAAGGAGACGAAGGAGATGGTGGACCAGGCCCTGGTTAACCCAGGAGAGAAGGCTTCAGTTTGGACAGTATAGCACCATTCTTTCAGAGTTGAAGGAGGTGGACACCAGCTCCTTCAAGAACTATATGAGGATGACCCCGGAAATGTTCGACGAGCTTCTGCAACGCCTCGCGCCCAGACTTCAGAAGTCAGACACCAACTGGAGAAAAGCCCTAGATCCCGGATTGAAGCTGGCGGTAACACTCAGGCACCTAGCAGCAGGAGATTCCTACCCTTCCCTCTCCTATGATTTTAGGGTGGCTAGGACAACAATTTCCCTCTTTATCCCAGACGTCTGCGAGGCCATAGTACAAACATTCAGCGAAGAGGTCATCCCTATCCCCAATACACATGAAGAATGGAGGCCAATAGCTGAAGAGTTTGAAAGGAGGTGGAATGTCCTTCATGCATGTGGAGCACTTGATGGCAAACACATTGCACTGAGGAAGCCCCGCAGATCCGGCTCTGAATACTATAACTATAAAGGATTTTTCTCAATTGTGCTCATGGCTCTTGTTGATGCAAACTACAGGTTTCTGTGGATAGACGTCGGAGGCCATGGGCACATGTCAGATGCCCAGATATATAACAATTCCGAGCTCAATGAGATGCTAGAAGATGGAACCATTTGGCTTCCCACCTCTAGAACCTCTACCAAATGATGACCGTGATACGCCGTACTTCATTCTTGGTGACGATGCTTTTGGGTTAAGGACCTTTTTGATGAAGCCCTATGGGAGACGCGGCCTGGAAAGGGAGAAACTGATAACCAATTACCGGCTATCTAGAGGGAGAAGAGTGGTTGAAAATGCATTTGGCATCCTGGCGGCCAGATTCAGAGTGCTTCACACGACCATGCAGCAAACACCGGAAGTTGCTGCAACCATAGTTGAATTATGTGTGTGCTTGCACAATCTAATGAGGATGAGGTATCCCGGCCTAGAACAAGCTGAACTGGACCAAGAGGATGACCAGCACAACCTTGTTCCTGGAGCCTGGAGAACGGATGAGATGCTGACTGCAATCCAGCAAGTCAGGGGCCATAATCGTGACACAACCGACGCCAAGCAGCAGAGGGAGTACTTATCCAAGTACTTTAATAGTCCAGCAGGGTCTGTGCCTTGGCAAGACAGAATGGTAAATTAGCCGCAAGACAGTTTATAGTGAGATGACAGGACAAAAACAATATTCATATCTGAAATGACATTTGATTCTAGAGATTGATTTCATGTTGTATTTTGTTTTTGTGTGTAAGTTAACAGCTGAAACTGTTTTGTGCTACGTGATTTTAATAATAAAAACACAATCTGCCATTTACTTTGTTCATAGATTTTCAATATCAATTAACCCTTTACCTGATCTATACTTATTTAAACAACCTTGAGACAGCTTTGGAAAACATTGTGAAAAATGTGAAATTTCTCATATCGAGCAACTTCACCTTTTTCTCAATTTGTATTCTTATTAATCGGTATTTTAATTCTGAAATAAATAGATCCTTCAGAATTTTGGATTAATTGGGGAACTATTATATAAACCAAGGGCCAAAGAAACAAATAAAATTATACTCCCTGTACCTCAGTTTAATTGAAACAAATATATTGTTACATAAAAAACAAATTAAACAGCTTTCCATAAATGCAGTTACACCACCAATTACACACAGTCGTTCAAACATAAAAAAGTACAACAAACAAACAAAACTGCACTTCTTGTGGACTTCCTGTCCTCATGTTGTCATTCGTCTAAATGTCTTCCGAGCCCTCCTCACAGACAGGGAAACCAGCTGCCACCATACTAGCTGTGAGAATGTCCTCACGCAAGGATTGTCGGGGAGCTGACTGTTCCTGTGACTGTCTCTGGAGGTAACCTGGGTGTGTTTGGCGAATATAATCGCACCCCATGGAACCCCACACGCTGGCTGGAGGTGGGCTGCTGGTCCACTGTGAGGGATCAGGCTGCCACTGTGGTTGCTGGTATGACCTGCTACTGTCTGCAACTGGAGCTTGGGGTTGGGGCGGAGCTTGAGTGTCACTGCGTGTATGGGCCTTTCGCTGGACATCTTGCAGAACAGTCCAAATGCGGTCTGATGCCTCCATGTACAGGTCCTCAGGCAGCTGTCTAAGAATGTTCGTACTCATCTCGGCAAAGTGTTGCCTCTGACGCTCTTGGGCGGTACTCTCTGGTCGGAGGTACCTTGCCAACGTGTCTCCTACCACCATCAGCTGCTGGCTACAACGAACAAGAGCCTGGATACCCTCATCAGGCGCTGTATCGACTACCTTGGCTCTCTTGGGGTCAGGCACAAGTGGAGGTCGTGTGTATTGGGCAGGGTCTAAAGACGCAGAGATAGGAGGAGTAACATCTGGTCCCTCTAACGAGGCATCATCTGCAGAGACGTCCTCTTCGGCTTCTTGGGTGGGGGCAACTCGGTTAGTCTGGTCCTCGTCATCAAGGTCAGGAAGTTGGACGTGAAGTCTGGCTGCTCTTTTCTGCTTTACCTGTAAAACAATTAAGGAAATACTTTTAAGTGTTATGTACATTTAAAAAGAATGTTGGAAACTGAAAATGTGAAATAAAAAAATTTACACGTTAAAATAATGTTTAGAATATATAATGACGTGTAATGAAAAAAAATTGTTTCACTTACGCTGCGAACAGTTCGGGACTTCACTTCACCTATGTGCGGAAGGAGAAACTGGAAACGTTCCCACAGTCTCCTGGCCTTGTCGGTGCCTCCTTCTACTTCAAAGCCACTCCCAGATGGAGTGACTTTCTTTTTCTTGATGTCACTCAGCTTGGACCTTGTGGACTGATACCACTGTTTGATATCCTTGGCATCACGGACTATGAGTTCGCTCAGCTCCTCCCTCTTCCTCTCCCTGAAGTATGTATCCCTCCATTGGTCTCTGTGTTTGTTGTACAGGAAGTCATTGGCTAACAAGAACTCACGAATCTTGTCCTGATCTTCCTCGGAGATGATACTGAAAGTACACAACAAAGAAAGCATTTGAAAATAATTACATAGGATGAGAAAACATGCATTTTCCGTCATATCTCCCCACGGGCTGGACATAATTTCTTAAATGGAATGATTCAGTAAACCACGAGCTAAAACATGAATGAAAAAATGGTAGGGGTTGACATATTTTTTAAAATTAATTACAATGAATCAGTTTTGATTTTCTTAAATTAATTTAAATATTACTGCAGTGCATGTATTGCTACTAACACTATGCGATTCCTGGGCTTCTTGGTCTTGGACTTGGGCTGGGTGTTCTGAGAGTCGTCTTCCTGGGTATCGCCTGCAAGGTTGTCACTGTTGTGTGTCTCTCCACCATCCGCACTGTCATGGCCATCGGAGGCATCATCATGAAAAGAATCACAGGATTCTTTGCCAACCACTGTAGGGTCATTCCCACTCATCATAGGAGCGACGGTACGAGGTTCAAGGACCTCCCTTGAGCAGTTCTCTGGGGAATGCTGCTGCTTGGATCCGCCACTACCGCTTCCATCTGTAGCACCAACTGTACCCCTGGCACCGTGGCCACAAGTTCTTCCCCTGACGATGGAGCCTTTTGTGATCTGTGGGACCTCATCAGAGGCAGTCATGAAGGGCTTGCCTTTGTCGGATTTCTTACTTTTCCTTTTTACAGGCATGATAATAAAACAACAAAACGTCTCACAGAATTGTCAGAGAATCTCAGTCTAATGTGACGTGGATTAAACTACTGCAGAAACTGGAGCAAAACTACTGGCGAAGACCTATATAATACCGAGCAGCACCCGACATCACCAATCGAACGCCGCCCTGTCTCCGACTAGCCACCGATTTACCAATCACGAAATCAGACTGGTCACCGATCAAAAGCGTCCGGCAACCGATCAACAGCCGATGAGTACTTATGAATACCGATTGGCCACTTACAAATTTAAACCCACCGATGACACGATGGCTGCAATCGATTGATCACAGATTGAATCCCTATTAACCACCGATCAAAACCGACGAAATCCCACATTTTAATTCTCATCTTTTTTCTATCGGTGGTAGGTATTAGTTGATCGGTTGCTTATCGGTGGCCCATCGGTGATATCGGTTGTAGACAGGTTGTCAATCGGTTATTTGTAAAATATTTTCACCGATCGAGAATTTTAAACATGTTTAAAAATCCCAATCGCTAATTTTTCACCGATAAAACTTATCTTTTCCCAATAGCATTTGATAGGTGGAAAACAGGTGACCAATAGGTGATATCGGTGTTAAATACGTTGTCATCGGTTCACTCCATAATTTGGCTAAAAAAACTACCGATCAATCACCGATGGCTCTGTGTAACTGGGGTGTTAAGCGCTTCATTTTTGAAAAATCGATAATGATACGTATAGGTAATTGGAAAACCCCGGTGTATTAATAGACGCTGCCTTTGTTTTGTCCGAACATGTTAAATCATGCACACACAAACATTTCTATCTATTATTCATTTGATTGGTTGATTTTATCCGATATTGATGAAATACGGGTTATCAAGACTACGTTCAATATACTAAACACGTGTGGGTACTTCTAAGGATCATAGTTCCTTCGCCAGTTTAGCCAACAAAGAATCCCGGTCCAGGCACAATGGAGTGTGGACTATATACCAACAGTGTGTGTGTGTTGTTCTAAGGTTTGAAGTCCGTCCGCCAACGAACACGTCGAGGTAAACCTGACGCGATGGGCACAACAGAGTCTGGACTTTTAAAAATGTAATTTTGAATTTTGAATTTTGCATAGACCTTGCGAACAGGTCTGTTTAATGCCTAAATATGTGCCAAAAGTGGTGTCAACATCAGCGGTTAATTCAACCTAATTTCGTGTGTTGACATGACACACTATATACCAACAGTGTGTGTGCGTGTGTATTTCTAAGGATTATAGTCCCTCCACCTACGACAGGTGTCCTACCCGACGATTATAGGCACAATGTCTGGACTTTTATCTGTGTGTTGTTTTATATACAACTAAATAATATCTATTTTCCGGGAAATATACTTAAAATGTAGAAAGAAATAATCGTATTTCTGAGTATGCTCTATTCTTACTCTTAAAAATAGATATTTTTTTGTTAATGCAGTATTAATTTTAGACGTAAAAATACGAAACAAAATAATAAAATTATATACAAATAATATTAAAGGGAGGTAATAAACGTTCAGGATACTATGTGTATTCGAAATTTAAGTACGATATAATTGAGTAAGTTATCACCGCCGCCGCCGCCGCCGCCGCTCCTCTACCTCCTCCTCATATTCCGTCCTAGCATTACCGCTACAGTACCACCACAGTACCCCATCAGTACCACATAGCACCCCAACAGCACCCCCCCCCCCCACAGCACCCCTGCAGCACCCCTGCAGCACCCCATGCAACTCCTCGGCAGCACTCCGCATCACCTCCACAGTACCCCCACAATACCCCACAGTACCCGCAGTATGACCATGGCGGCGGCGGCGGCGGCGGCTGCGGCGACGGCGGCGGTATCTTACTCAATTATATCGTACTTAAATTTCGATGTTATCATGTTTTGGATCACGATGCAATATAATATTTCTATAGATCGGTTTGCTAAATATGGTGAGGGAACAGAAGGAGTCTTTGGTTAACACCCACAGCGGTCGTTTGGCCTCTGAACGTTCCAAGGCGGTACCCTTGTTGTCAAGTTTTTTACGTTTGATTTGCCTGTACTTTACTTCTATTTAAATATTCATCAATGTAATTTTTGCTTATTTGGCAGACATTGGTTATCTGCGTTTTATGAATGTTATCGACCATTTTATGCTTGGTGTCGCCGTACTTTACTTCCTTATACATATTCATTCTTGTAAGTGTTTTTTATGTGGTGTGCGCGTGTTTGTTTAATCTGTGTGGTTTGAATTCTACTCTTCCTACTCGACTCTGCGCTTTTTGGTGTATTCCTTTGTTGCTCTAGCTTCTGCAAAGTCACTGAGTACTTTCTTTGTGGCTTTCTAGGCTTTTGTTTATTGATAGTCATAATATACAGGATCATATTTGTGTTATACTTATATTGCCTATTAATGCGTCCTAGTTTGTTAGAGGATATAACATGTCCTTGAATTTGTCAGAGGAGATAACATGTCCTTGAGTTTGTCAGATGATATAACATGTCCTTGAGTTTGTTAGAGGATATAACATGTCCTTGAGTTTGTTAGAGGATAAAACGTGGTCTGGAGGTTGTTAGAGGATATGACACGGCGAGAATTTACATTGTCCCGTTTTACTGGGATGACGATAGGGTAAGACTGAGGTTTGGTGCACCTTAGAACCTGGTTTAAACGCTGCATCGGCCTTCTTGGCACTGACCGTTACAAGGCGGTAGCCCTATTGTCAACCCGTTTGCGTCTGTGATGTCACATGGCTTGCTGTTTATTAACATAATGATTATACTCTTTGTTTTTGTTAATGCGTGTTTTGGTTGACGGAGCCGTTGTTAAAGCTTCACATCATCTTTTTGGACTTGTATACCTATTGTTGTTCATATTTAAATAAAATACCTTATAATAATTCCTACACATTTCGCCATGATTTCTCCTGCTGATGCAGTTCATTGTTATAATTATAAATTTATGTTACATTGAATCGTTTTCACCAAAAAAATATGTATCAAGTCGAATAGGAAATGAAGCTTTCACAGAACAAAGTAACCCAAAAACACGCAAAAAGACAAACATAAATGGCAATGTTAATAAGGAATAAAGGCATATGGCGTCACAAACACACAAAGGGTTGACAATAAGGCTACCACCTTAGAACGGTCATTTGCAAAATATGTCACTGGGTGTTTAAACCAGGTTCAGTAGTGCACCAAACCTCACACTTACCCTACTGTCATTCCAAAATAAAGAAATACCTGCAATGAAATATTCTCTAACCAACAAAGCAGCTTTAATAGGCAATATTAATAAAAAAAAAAGATGCTCGTGTATATATAAATACAAAAAAAACAATAGCCTAGAAAGCCACAAAGAAGTTACTCAATGACTTGGCAGAAGCCAGAGCAACAAAAGAATAAACCATTGAGGGCACGACAAGATACTGTTGCAGAAAAACATCAAACGTTACCGTCCATTTGGGCTTTAGGTTGAAGTCAGTATAGGGTCCACAGCCTGTCCGGTCATCGCACAATTAAAGAGGAAAGCATAGTGGCGAACTGTAAATGGGTCCAACAGCAAGCGTTGCAAAATGATAGGGTCATAACCTATTTTGATAAACCTTTTAACAAGGTTAACAAAAATAGTATGAACGTGATCATGACCAAGGATCTGACGAAGTTTGTGATAGTCCTTTTCGAAGAAAAGTTTTTAAATTACTTGGAAAGAAGATCAATGTTACGATAATAACATTTTGTAAAAGGTTTTACGAAGTTTATAGTAACGGTAGCCCTGATGGAGTAGATTTTCTAGTACGGAAAATCAGTAATGGATGTAGATACATGAACGAGACGTAATAGTTGGCCATTACATAAGTAGCTCCATTAACGTCCGTATATTTTTGGTAATAATAAACCCACTGTTGAGTTCCGGTTTATTTCCGACGCACATGCGCAGCAGGCTATGTATTACGGTTTAACGAACGCCATTTTGCTTTGGTGTACATAGACGAATCCTGGTGTACAGTAGGTCGACGTTATACGTTACATTGGAAATTTCAAGCCATTGTAATCATTGCAAAATCGTGGGCGAAAATATTTTTGGGCGAAGGTAAGTACCGTAGATAAGTTTTGGTTGGTAATATGGCATATTATGGTTGTGGTGGAGAAGTAGGTCATGCTTCACGGGGCTGTCCACAAGTTCATGAATGTGTGGATATGGCTGTGGGCAGTGTTGAGAACTTGTCATACATCATTACGGGGCTTATTTGATAGGGATGATGTGGAGTGTCTATATGGATTTATAAGATTATGTTGAGTGAGAAAAAGTTGGCCTATGTGGGGCAATGTTATTGTTTTTATGGTTGTTATTGTTTGCGCATGCGCATAAGTTAGGATCACTCTGTCACTCACTTTGTCACAGCCATCTTGAAAATTTGTTTTTTTTGCATGTTAGTTTTAGTTCAAGCAGGAAGTGTTGGTGAAGAGTTCATTTGAAAGGACAGGTGGGTAGATGTAACATTCATTTAGTGTGCAGGTGACGTAACTATGATTCGTTAACTGAATAGCTGTCGTTTTGTTTTTTCGAGGAAGACTTTTGGCGGGAAAGTTTCTTGTTCATTCGTTTGCTCGCATAGATGGTTCGAAATACCTTTCAAGAGCATTATTACGTCTTGCACAATAAGTGAAGAAATTATGTTTTTGTGAAAGCTGAAGTTAAACAGATTTCCGCACGCCACAGACCTTGATGTGTGTTTTCCTCGTGAGAGACTGCTGTCAATCTCTTCCCAGCCATGTCGAAATTGATTGTTTGTTTTGGTATGGTAGGTTACGTCATTGTCAACACAAGTAAGATTATATCTGACGGTCGATTTATTTTGTGGTGGTGACGGACCACCAGTTTTCCTGGGTAAAACCTGTATTGTACACCTCCCGATGCTTATGGATGAAAAGGCAAAGTAAATGGTTGCTGCGCAACCTGGTAACGTTGAAATGTCATTGACCAAAAGTGACACAGAGACAGATCACAGAGCAAACACATCGAAGCATTGAACGGTAGTTGCTCATAACTGCGATAATGTCTCCGCGATAGTATAGAATGATAGAGAGAAAAAGAGATCGTCTTAAAGGGTTTGCTGTCTGAAATACCACTTGAGCTGTAAAATCAGGATCTTCGTGCGCTTTAAAATGTGAGCATGGCCATGTAAACGCTTGTTGTTCGCAACAGGGTGAGAAAGGTCTCGAAAATCCATGGATTGACTATATGATACTGGAAATATTGTCTGATCTCGTGTATGTTTATCTTCTTTGCGTTTGTGGAGAAAGCCTGTATTATACGATACTGTGTTTCCTTGTCTTTGCAGTGATCTGCTTCAGCTGGCAGGTGCCAGGCAATTGTGGATTTTGCAGCCTGTTTGCATTTTGGCGCCCTTTGCTTTCTATGAAGTTATGTCCTGATGGTAGTCGCTGTGTACTTTATATGTTATAGTGCATTGCATGTGTGATAGTGTTTTGGGTAAACCGCCATGACCGAGATGGCATATTGAACGTCTTACAGCTGCGTTGTTGAAGTGGCATGACCCAGATGGCATATTGAACGGTTTGCAGCTTTGTTGGTTGAACTGGCATGACCCAGATGGGAAAGGCACAGCATGTCTAATGTTAAAACTGTAGACGTGAAGTGTTTTTGGTCAAAAGTTAGGTGCAACATTTAGGTTTCGTTGAGTGTTGTTTTGGTCAACAAGTAAGTGCATCATTACAGTTATTGTAGTGTTGTGAAAATATGGCATTTAAGTCGAAAAGTAGTTTTCGCTTTACGAGACTGGTCGTAATTTGACGAATCTGTGCAAAGGCACATGCATGGTACTTTTATTTCACGAACAATTGATATGAGGGGATCGGTGGCAGGGCCTGCCCTGGGTATTTTTTTCTTTCGCAACTACTCGCGAAATGAGAAAAGGGGAGCCACATTTGAGAAATAAGGGCCAAAGTCATGAAAGTTGGAGCCATTATTTCACCATATAACGAAGTCATTTTTAAAATAAGCGGCATATATGCATTGATTCATTTTGGTCTAGCAGACAAATTTTGGCAAATTAAGAAGGTGGAGTCAAAGAAGAATTTAGTGGACGTTTACAAGCCATGTCTGCTGTTACAGTATTGGCAATGTTTTACATCTTGACATAAGTTATATAGGAAACGTACGTCGAGGGTAATTATATCAAATAAGACCATTGTTCTGATCTCATCTTTTATTTTAATAGTATTTATTTCTAGAAATAGCAAGTAATCACTTTAGATTTCTTTAACGCCCGACAAAGTTTGCTACACTCACATCAACCATAGTTTCCTTTGTCGTTGTTAGATTGTCCGCCACGCTCGCCGATGTTTGTATAAGACATTAAAACCCGATATCAGTCTGTGTTGTCTTAATCGTATTATGACTTAATTGCATCCATCTTTTTAGACAGTGTCAGAAAGTTTGTTTTTGCAAGCATCAATGACCCACAATATACACGCGTGATCAATCGATTGGTTATGAGAATTTTATCTGTTTTTGTAATCAGCTAGCGAACGTTATTCATTCAGTTTAGTGAACCAGTCCACTTTCCTTTTAGACTGTTACACTGCGCATGTCCACCAGGAACGCTGTGTAGCAGTCTATTTCCTATATCCGCTTACTGCATTGAAAATATGTAAATATCAGCTTTTATTTTCCATTAGCAAATCATTTTCGCAAAAGCTTTAAAAAATCCCAAATGTTTCTTTTCTTTCTCCATTTTCGACATTGGCGAATTACAGCGGAGGCCCAGGGTGGGTAGATGTTACATTCATTTATGGCGCAGGTGATGAATAACTATGACTACTTTCATGAATAACCATCGGGTTTGCTTTTAACAATCGCAGTGAAAGACTTCTAGTGCACAATTGTGTTTTATTTCATTCGTTAGCTCACACAGATGGTTCGAAACTGCTTGCAAGAGCATTACCGATGTTGCTTGTTGTCAAGGACAAATCGGGGGTAATTCCATTGCACGTCCTGCCATAAAGGTTGACTGACGTGTGTGATACAGGACATTTTATGTCGTGTATGTGTCTCTTATTTGTGTATTTGGAGAAATCATTTTTATAACAACTCATGTTTCCTTGTCTTTGCAGAGTTTTGCATCTGTTGCCAGGCTGATAGAAAATTGGGGATATTGCACGCTGTCTGCATTCTGGCGTCCTTGGCTTCGTAGTCAGGTATGTGCTGAACGTGCATTGCATGTGTGATATTTATTTTTGTAAACTGGCATGACCCAGATTGGAAAGGGGCATCAGTTGAAGACATGTTGCCTCATGCATATCACTAGGTAGGTATACACTAAAGGATCTACCGAAGAACAAGTGGCTGGTCTGTGTTAGGCCCAAAAAAACAATCCCTGTGTTTCCTGTGGCCCGACCGACCCTATTTGTAAGGGGCCGACCCTAAAACTTTTTATGAAAAAATAAATATTGTTCTGAACAATGATTTATGCAATATATCAAGGTAAACTGACATTACAGAGGAACTTTAAGTTGTATCATCAACTTGTATGGGGTTTATGAGATAAATACATGTAGCATCTGAAAATATCTTTGCTCCAAAAAAAACATATAAATTTCCTACCTACCGACCCTAATTTCTTAAAGCATGCAATAGGAAACACACCTTTTTTTTTTTTTTGCCTTAACAGCCTACATGGTGGTGGAACATGTTCTTACAAGCGTAAATGAACAAAAGACCATATGTATGGACAAAGGTTAGCTGCTTTTGTTTTTAAATGATCACCATGACGTGATGTTGAGCCATGTCGAAAACTAATTTGATTCCACATCAAACATGCCCGCCAGACATGATGTTTGTCATGTCTGCATGGGTTCAGAGATAATTAGCTCCCAAATACATATTACATAATGTATTTGCATCGGTTCTGACATAATTAGCTCCCAAATACTTATTACATAATGTATTAATACATTATGTAATAAGTATTTGGGAGCTATATACATTATGTAATAAGTATTTGGGAGCTAATTATCTCTGAACCGATGCAGTTTCGATATGTTTGTGTCAAGACGTAAATAATAGGTAACTTATAGAGAAAGTGTTTACAATCAATACTCATGTGACTGACTACATTAGGGGTCTCGCAATTAGGCGAAGTCACTTTAAACTTCGCTCTAATTTGACCGACTTTGTTTTTTATCCATGTTGGGCGAAATTTGAGTCGTCGGCAATAAGCAAAACTGCGAACTTCTGTGTGTTTTATTGATGGCTAATTATAAAATAAAGAAATGTGTTTGGTATAAAGCGCAAGTTTGTTTAAATTGTGATTGTTTTATTGACGAGAGAAATCAACGGAAATGTATGTATCCTACGATTAGTCAGACATCAATAACATGTCTATGTAATTATCGAATAATTAGTATTTTTCACTAAAAATGAAACGAAGACCAGAATAATATTGCATTCGATCATCATCAGTGTCCATTCTAGGACGCGGGATCCGCGCAATTCTCTATGAGATCGTGCTTTTTTATAAACCTAATGCACGCTGATCGCGCATACAAATGTAGAAAACAATTCAATTTGTGACAAATATGCATGCGACATCGTAATCAGTAAATTGTAACTAAATGGAAACAAACTGTGATTATTGTTTATCAGAGCTAGTCTTGATCATCTTGAACGCTTGATTGTAAATACAAACGTTTGTCTTGAGGGGGCACCTAAGCATCTTTTAGGTACATGGATGGTATTTATAATAATTATGAAGCACATGTTTGATGTTGTTTCAGTTTTGAGTACTTCTAAGTTTATTTTGGTGTATTGGAATATGCATTCTTTGGGGGTTTTGGAGGCTATAAATAGAAAAATGCTCAACTAAAACTTCCAAAAAGAAGGTAAAACGGCTGATTTTCACTCACGGGGAGATCAGCATTGAATAACGTTTTAAAACGCCAGAGAAGGTATGTAAAATTTAGCAATTCCTGATATGGAAGAGCATTATGAGTGCAGAAATGACACTGCTATGCTTAGGAACATTCATTTGTTATGCCGTCGTCCGTCTGTCCGTCCGTAAACTGTTTTTTTTGTAGCGACTACTCTGAAACTACTGAATGGATTTTCATGAAACATTACAGAAATGTTGCCCATGAAGTCTAGTTGATCATAGCAAAAATTCATGTTGATATGAAATCCAAGATGGCCGCCAAATCTAAAAAAGATGTTTAAAAACAAGTTTGTAGCGACTACTTCTTGAAAACTCTAAGTGATATTGATATGGGTCTTTTTCAAAAATGATCAGCATGACATGACGTTGGTCCTTGCCGAAAATCGTTTAGATTCGAGTTAAACATGGCTGCCAGCGGCCATCTTTATTTACATAGAGTAATTTAGTAAAAACTTGTAGCGACTACTTCTCTGAAACTACTCAACGTATTTCCATGAAACTTCACAGGAATGTTGCTCTTGATGTCTAAATGATCCTAGCAAAATTTTAAGTCGGCCAGAATTTCAAGATGGCCGCCACAGTTAAAAATAAGTTTCCAAAATACAAGTTTGTAGCGACCACTTCTTGAAAACTATAAGTGATATTGATATACGTCTTTTCCTAAAATGATCAGTATGACGTGATGTTGATTCTTGTCGAAAATTATTTTGATTCGACGTTAAACATGGCTGCCAGCAACCATCTTTGTTTACATAGAGTTATGAAAACTTGTAGCGACTACTCCTCTTCATATTTCAACATATTTTCAAAGTTTGTTACCATTCGGTTTGTTTGCGCAGAGAACTACTTCGCAGGAGAGTAAAATTCCACTCGCCCGCTCGCATTGGCGAGTGCAAGCTGCCTGCGGACGAGTAACATTTGGCGTCTGGTCGTCCGACAGGGCGAGTGACTTTTTGCACTATAAAAATTAAGTCAAACTATCGTTCAAACACGATGTTGCAATATTTGCAAGATTTCATATCAGGATCATTTCCGACGCGTAATTTTGTTCGTATTGTCGTTTGCAGGACCCAGATTAACAGGTGTTTGTTTGTAACCAGGTAACCCACGCGTCATATAGACTGTGATTCCAGGGATCACCCTAGGAGTGAATCTCAATGAGACAAAATGTCCCATTTGCTTGATTTTAATGAGTCTTTCACCATATCATGATCCATTTCGGTTGCGAAGCCGAACGACTAGTGGTTTTGCGTCGACCGCATGTATCGCTGGAGGCTGCTAGGCGGGTTTGGGGGCATGACCCCCAGAACATTTTGAATTTAGATGTGATTTCCTGCATTCTGGCTCATTCCCAATAGTGAAAGTAGAAGTTATTAAAGCATCTGAAATAAAGCGTGTCCGAATTTACGTCAATTTTTTTTGCTAACATAGTTTTATAATTGCTTGCCCTGCTCCAGTACATAGTTCATCGCGTCAAATCATTACATATTGGGGGATAATGTCCAGATATGACTAGAAGTTGATGAATTATTATAAAAATGGCCATGTTTATTCATAATCAATCGATTTTCTTTGATATATATAATGTAAACTTCCGGTTCGCCTCTGCTTTCGCAAAGCAAAGGCGAACCGGAAGTTTACCGACATAATCTTGTTTTGCATTTTTTGCATGTGATTTTCGAATAATTTGAGATTTTCTCATTTTATATATTTTTATCGCGAATAAATGGATCTGAGCAAATTTAATTGAGATTTTAACTGAAATGTAAATAAATATGTTTTCATAACAAACAGAAATAGTGAAAATGGATTTCTCCGAATTCGGTGCAACAATTTGTTCCATTTGTCTTTTTCATGCGATTTTTCAGAATTTAATGCGAGAATATCGCGGAATCGCGGCCTAGAGTGATCCCCGTGATTCAATTCACGCTAAAATCAATTGGAGTGTGATGCAATATATCGCTAAGCAGTCAGACTGTGTTTTTTTTTATATCGACACCGTAAACATGGCGGGTAAACGAACAGACATCAGGTCGCTGTTCGGAAAGTCTGAGTCCGCGACCCTGCAAGCGGATTCGGCGAATCTGAAAGGGTATGGCTGAACAACAAGCGTAGTTCCCAACCGCTATTAATTAGTTATTGCGTCTATTATTGGTACAATGGAGACAAAATACTGAAGAGAAGTTCAGCAGAGTATTGTTTTTTTATCTGGACTGATCAGAGTTTATGCCGTGGTGCGGCGTCTGTCCGTCCGTTTGTCCGTAAACTTTTTTTGTAGCGACTACTCCTCTGAAACTACTGAATGGATTTTCATGAAACTTTACAGAAATGTTGCCGATGAAGTCTAGACGATCTTAGCAAAAATTCATGTTGATGTGAAATCCAAGATGGCCACCAAATGTAAAAACAGGTTTTTAAAAAAGAAGTTTGTAGCGATCACTTCTTGAAAACTCTTAAGTGATATTGATATGGGACTTTTTCTAAAATGATCAGCATGACATGATGTTGATCCTTAACGAAAATCGTTTTGATTCAACGTTAAACATGGCTGCCAGCGACCATCTTTGTTTACATAGAGTTATATAGTAAAAACTTGTAGCGACTACTCCTCTGAAACTACTTGGCGGATTTTCATAAAACTTTACGGGAATGTTGCTCTTAATGTCTAATTGATCCTAGCAAAACTTCAGATCAGCCAGAAATTCAAGATGGCCACCACAGCTAAAAATATATTTTTAAAAAATAAGTCTGTAGCGACTATTTCCTGAAATCAAAATCAAGGTCATTGACCTCTTGTTTGTTGTTGTTGTAAAAGTTTTTTTTCCGCGCTTATTTTTTTGTGCCCACTCCCCGATGAATGTCTGCGTGGAAGGGAATACATCTTAATGACAGTGTACGCGGATAATTGCAGACCATAATATTAAATGTGTTGTTAGATAATATGGCACTTTCTTTTTTTGAATAACAATAAAACATCCACATACTGCCCGTCAGCTACTACAGTGTCTGTGAGTACACAAATGCACTTGTTGTATAGTGGTGAAAATAATGTTCAGGTTATATGCTGCAGGGCGCGAGTTACATTGGTAAGGGCGAGTAGCTTTTTAGTTCCACTAGTCCTGCAGCGCGAGTGGATTTTTCCAAATTTTTACACCCCTGCTTTGGTTAGAATGTCATTTGTCTATAAGGCAAACACGCATTGCTACGAAATCCAGATTATGAACAACTCAGTAAAATATGTATATTGTAATACTCCACGATGCACCATATCTTGAGATATCTCAATATGTCTAATTTATCTTGAGATGCTCCATGTTGAGATATCACATTTTATCTTGAGATATCTCAATTTACATTGAGATATTTGTATTCAGATATCTCAATTAATCCCCATAAATCTCAAATTATATCTCAATTTATCTTGAGATAACTGTTGAGATATCTTAAGTTGTTTTGAGATAATTATCTTCAGATATCTCAATGTGTCTCGTGTCATTGATATCGCAAAATAAATTGAGATATATTTTACAATTTCTCGAGATGTATCGCAACTTATCGTGAGATATGTAACTTGCGATATCTCAAGATCCCATGTGACGTACGGTCGGTATATGCAATTTTAGTAGGATTTTCTAAGCTTGAGTTGGGCTTTATGCCATTTAAAAACTAACCATTGATGTAATTCTTGAGTTTGCCTTAGCACTGTTTCCTTATATTGACAGTTTGCTATCACTAATGTCCCGTTTAAGTACTGGTTGCTATGGTATTTTGATGTCATAGTAAGATGACGTTAAACATAGAATAGCATGTGGCGTGTCACATGACGTCATTATGTCGTGTCGCGTTAAAATAAAAACAAATAGCATAATATAGCGGCTTCATATAAATTGAGTTTTAGGAGGCAACCTTTCAGAGTGGAAATGACTTCTGATCGCACATTTCAGACCTTTTTCATGCTATGGAGAAAAAAACAGACCGAAAGAAAAAAAATTGCAAAAAAAACTGTTAAACGGGCTTAATTTCAGTGTTTTCTTAAAAAGGTGCTGTTAGGCATGGATGACATTTATAATAATTATGACGCACATGTTTGATGTTTTCAGTTTTGAGTAGTTCTAAGTTTATTTTGGTGTATTCGATTATGCATTCTTTGGGTTTTTGGAGCCCGCAGTTAGTAAAAATCATGTCGGGCATGTACATTTTACAAGCGGGCATGTTAAAATCAAGAAGAAAATGCCAAAATAAATCGAAATGAAATCAGACACAAAACTTAACGACAGCTTGTATACTAAATTTAAAGTCGATTTTTATTTTGTTTATACATATACATCGCCGGAAACAACTCTCGGTTTCAGAACAGACTGGTTTTCAATTTTATTTGCTATTTACGAACGACGTTGGGGACGAATGAGCAATATTTAGTATGAATCAATACCGCATTTCCGGTCTATTTTGTAACCTCCATGTACGATGAGCTTTCTTCATTATTTCGAAAGAGCGTAAACTTGCTGAAAAAAATAATGCAGACGTTAGTGACTAAAAAAAAAACACTTATTTAACCGAACGCGTATTTTTTATACCCAGTGACTGAGAATAAAGTGTCAAAATAATCAAGTTCTTTATTTTATTTAATTATTTATGATATTATTCTAGAGAACATGTAACTTTCTGTGACAATATACGTATCAATTTTGTCTAAAAATAACACTCAAATTACACTTAAAAAATTCGGGTCTGTAGATATCTGTTCGGCTAGTAAATATTTATAAGTCATATGCCCATCTGCCCGATGGGCTAGTAGAAAAGTGCGATACATAGGGATCACTTTGTCGTCAGTCCGTCACGAAAACTTAACATTGGTTATAACTTTCTCATTTCTTGATTATTTCTTCATCAAACATTCAATATATACTCATCATGACAACTTCGACATGACCATGCTAAAACATAGTCAAGATCACACTGAAGGTCATTATATGGCTTAAATACTCGTATTTTTCTTCATGAAAATGTAACGTTGCCTATAACTTTCTCATTTTTGTCTCGCCTTTTCGAAGAAAAAAAGAGACATACATGTTGCTTTTCCGGCGAAGGCGGCGTCAACATTCATGTTTTGCGTCGGGTCATTTTCTCACAAACTGTATGCACTAGACCTCTCAAACTTTGCTTATATTTGTATCATGAGCGGTACATCAAAACGTGACAAAGCAAATGTGGAAGTGACCTTGACCATCCAAGCAAGGGCAGATAACCTTATCTAGGCTAGCGCTAGCTAAAGCCCTAAAAAATCCTTTAGCCAGATTAGAATGTCTTTAGCCAGACTTTTGCCGAGATATTTTTGAACGAATTGGAGGCGCTAAAACTTCGCGTTTGCGTACAAATCAATAGTAAGTTAAAAAAAGTATGCTTTATTAACCTACATGTATAGTGTATCAATATGTCCACATCATATGCATTCTGCTTTAGTGCTTACAGTTACTTATAATTACAAGTCGAGCTGTACAATATTCAAAAAGTTTTGAAAATTGTTTTAATTTAATGCTATTTTAATTTTTAAAAATTTTCGACTGAAATTTTAAAAAGGACAGAATAAATGCATGCATATATATATATAATAAGAAAATATAAAAATCCAGACTCTTGTCACCATTGATTAGACCATTGAGTATTTTCATTTAATGTTTTTCAATATACCTACTAACATTCATAGAAATAAAATAAATATATTTAAAAATGTAAGGCTAAGCTGAGACATATAAAACAAGTTCAACAAACAGGAGTTCCAAAGAGCTAGAAAGATCGCGCTGCATTGTGAGACAAAATTCAGAAATGCTACATACACCACGAATATAATGCACAGAGTAAGTAAACTTCAGACCTGGTCTGATGAAAATGGTTTTAAATTTTCTAAGTCTAAAACTAATTGTATGCACTTTTGTCAACTTCGTAAACATCATGAAGACCCTCATCTAACACTGGATGGGTCACTAATACCAGTAGTGGAAGTGACAAAATTCCTTGGTCTTATTTTCGACCGTAAATTAACGTTTATACCACACCTTAAATACTTGAAGGCCAAATGCCTTAAAGCTCTTAACTTACTTAAAGTTGTTGCAAACACTAATTGGGGAGAAGATCGTAAAGTCCTCTTGCGACTTTACAGATCTCTTATCAGATCCAAGCTGGACTACGGCTCAATAGTATATGGATCGACTCGCAAGTCGTACTTGCAGATGCTCGACCCTATACATAATCAAGGATTACGACTCGCCTTAGGTGCCTTTCGTACATCACCAGCCGAAAGTCTATATGTTGAAGCCAATGAACCATCACTGTCTCACAGACGAGACAAATTAGCTCTTCAATACGCCATTAAATTAAAGTCTAACCCTTCAAACCCAACTTTCGATAATGTTTTTAATCCTAGTTGTGAACCTCTTTTTGATCGAAAACCGAAGGCTATTCGACCATTTGGTCTTCGTATTAAACCAAAATTAAGAGACACTGAAATCGACCTAAATTTGGTTGCCAAGTACAAAGTACCACAAATTCCACCGTGGACTTTAGAAACTCCAACAATTATTTTTGATCTTTGTAATAATAACAAATCCAGTACAGACCCTACTGTCTTTCAAAGCAAATTTAATGAAATTAAATCGAAATACTGTGACTTTCAACATATCTACACAGATGGCTCTAAAGATGGAGATAATGTAGCTGCAGCAGCTGTTGTTCACAAACACAGCATAAAGAGCCGCCTGCCTGACAAGGCCTCTATCTTTTCAGCTGAACTTAAGGCAATTGAACTTGCCTTAAATTATATTCAGGAATCTGATGATGACCATTTTGTAATATTTTCTGATTCCCTTTCATCTCTTCAAGCACTGGGTAATATGAAACATGATAACCCAGTTGTGCTTCAACTTTTAGAAAAGTACAATTCTCTTATAATTGATAATGTTATTATTTTCTGCTGGCTTCCAAGCCATGTAGGAATACGTGGTAATGATAGAGCTGATAGTGCTGCTAAGGCAGCATTTGATTTACATATAACTAATACCAAATTACCTTATACTGATTTTAAAAGTTGTATTAACACATATATTCGTAACTCTTGGCAAGCCGCTTGGGATTTGTCAGTTAACAATAAACTCCGTCCAATTAAACCGTTACTCGGAGAATGGCGTTCTTCTAGTAGACCCATTCGTCGAGAGGAAGTTGTCCTAGCCCGGTGCAGGATAGGGCCTACACGTTATACTCATTCATATTTATTACAAGGTGAGCAATTACCGGAATGTATACCCTGCTTTGCACCGTTAACGGTCAAACACATCTTATTGGAATGTGTAGACTTTGATCCTATGCGTCAAAGGTACTACAATGTTAATACTATGAAAGAGTTATTTGATACTGTACATTTTAGTCTTGTTTTAGATTTCCTGAAAGAGATCAGACTATATAAATCATTGTAATGTGTTCTTATATATATTTACTTGTTTATATACCCGTTGACGGGCATTTATTGATTTACATACATAGTTTATATTACACCTTATCATCCCTTATTTTAATTTTATTTTTAATAGTTTTATCTTTATATATTTACATTAATTTTTAATTAATACTTCATTTTTCATATTTTACTTGCGCACAATATGACCTATTTATGTGTCTACGTGCCGTAAAACACCATTCATTCATTCACAGAGTAAGTAATAAAAGCCACTTCATTCTAAAATTGTACTAATATTTTGAGTAAGCGCACCTTTTGTAATTTTTCATGTTGATTGTTCAACCATAAATTATCCCAATTCAGAGACAGCCGATCAAACATCGGTTCACACTTGCCATTGTTTCAGTTTACGCTACCGTGTGTACAACTAATTAGTCTTATCAGTGATCGTAAAGTTCAAAAACACCGACAGGATCTCCAGCTTATTAATTCGCAAGAAACTTTGCCAAACTTTGTGTTTTGAAACGCCATTTTGACCGCTAGAGGGCGCCACGTTATTTTTTATGTTTTACCCGGCTCGATGACGCAGCTTAATATGTGGATAATATTGAGCGCGGGGTCACAAACCAGTTGAGTGACAGCAAGAGGCGGAATAGTGGGCGGAGTCTATCGCACACAACAATTTGACAGCGGTCTTCAATAAACACTGCGATAATTAGTTGATCAGTCCAAATTGATTGTCGCTAATTAGCTAACAACACCCAGCGGGGTAGTAGCTTATAAACAGTGAAAGACTTTGTGTATTAGAATTCGGGATCTTCCGAGATTTTAGACAAAATCGGTCGGAAATTTGGATTCGCCAGACCGCCGATGTCTGGCGAATTTGATATGTATTTCTTACGATTTTCATTCGCCAGTTCGGGTTTCTTTTCGCCTATGGCGATTTGGCGTATGGTTAACGCGAGCCTAGCTTATAATTTTTACCTTCAACTTTGGCGTTTAGGTCACTTTTTCACAAACTATATGCACTAAGACCTTTCAAACTTTGCTTATAGTTGTATCTTGAATGGTACATTGCAACGTGACAAAGCAAATGTGGATGTGACCTACACCATCCAAGCAACGGGCAGATAACTGTATTACATCTACATCACTTTCTCATGAAATAGAATTATGCAGTAGATGTTTTAAACCTACTTTATCGCTTAATCTTTGGAAGAAAACATATTCTATTTTGACTTAGCTGTGTCTTCGGTACCTAACCTTGGCCATAATAACTTGAAAAGCATTTGGCCTATGTTCATAAAACTTCACACACATCTTACCTCAAGAAATGTGTTAAACATGACCTATAACTTACTGACTTCCATTTTGGCAGAGTTATGCCTCTTTTTATAGTTTGCTTGTACATGCTGAAATAAGCAACGGCAAGTGACCCAAGTGTTCTGTGGAATATCCTTCTAGGTTTGTATGAATTCAGTGAATAGATTTCATAAGTTACCTTTACAGTCCCACTCGAGGGCAATTACTAGTATTGGAAAACTTTGAAAATACCTCATCTGCCTTGGTAAACAACCAACGATTTATTTCCAACCTACTGAGATGATATAGACTTTCTGTCAAGCACTATTGACTTTTTGTATAATATGTTACCTTCACTTTTGTATTAAACTGATTTAAAATGTATGCTCTTTTAAAAAGGTATACAAGCTTGCTAACTCTTGCGTTTACATGTTCTAGTAAATTGTGAAACAGATCCGTATTTTATTTTAAAATGTTATATGCTCGTTAAATCACAAGTTTTTGTTTGTTTTTAGCTCTACTGATCAAAGATCAGCAGACTTACTGTGGTGCGCTGCCCGCCCATAACTGTTTTGTAGCGACTACTCCTCTGAAACTACTGGATGGATTTTCATGAAACTTTACAGGAATGTAGCCCATGATGTCTAGTTCATCCTAGCAAACATTCACATTGATGTAACATCCAAGATGGCCACCAAAGCTAAAAAAAGATTTCAAAAAAAAGTTTGTAGCGACTACTTCTTGAAAACCGTAAGTGATATTGATATGGGCCTTTTTCTAAAATAATCAGTTTGACGTGATGACATGTTTTTGGTCCTTGTCGACATGACATAGCACCCAGCGTCCACCTTTGTTTACATAGTCATATAGTAAAAACCTGTAGCGACTACTTCTCTGAAATACTGGACGGATTTTCATAAACCTTCACAGGAATGTTGCTCTTGATGTCTAGTTGATCCTAGCAACATTTTAGGTCGGCTGGAAGTTCAAGATGGCCACCACGAATAAAAATAGATTAAAAAAAACATTTGGAGCGACTACTTCTTGAAAACTACAACTGATATTGATATGGCACTTTTTCTAAAATGATCAGCATGAAATGATGTTGCTCCTTGTCGAAAATTATTTTGATTCGACATCAAACATGGCCGCCAACAGCCATCTTTGTTTACATAGAGTAACATAATAAAAACTTGTAGCGACTACTCTGAAACTACTTGACGGATTTTCATGAAACTTCACAGGAATGTTGCACTTGATGTCTAGTTGATCCTAGTATAATTTCAGGTCGGCTGCAAGTTCAAGATGGCCACCACGAATAAAAATAGATTAAACAAAAACATTTGAAGCGACTACTTCTTGAAAACTATAACTGATATTGATTGGCTAAATATGTTGCTCTTGATGTCTAGTCGATCCTACCAAAATTTCAGGTTAGCCGGATTTTCAAGATGGTCGCCATGGCTAAAAATAATTTAAACCATAAATAAATCTGTAACGACTACTTCTTAAAAACTATAAGTGATATTTAATCAGATATGGAACTTTTTCTAAAATGACCAGCATGACATGATGTTGGTCCTTGTTGCAAATTATTTTGCTTCGATATTAAACATGGCAGCCTGCGACCATCTTTGATTACGTAGAGTTATATAGTAAACATTTGTAGCGACTACTCCTCTGAAACTACTTGACCGATTTTTATAAAAATTCACATGAATGCTAATCTATCAACTCTTATCAATATATATTTTATATTTTATTATTTTATTAAAGTGACAAATAACATCGTTACAAAACATTACATATACAAAACAATACAGTATAATATAGGCAATATTAAGTAAACAAATGAATACCCAGCCTAATGAGACTTATCATGCTTATTAGTCACTATAGAAATATCAATTGCATTATTGATTTTACAACTCATTTAATAGGTATAACAAAAGTAAACATGAAAAATATAGTACACATTAATTTGTACGATTTTTTAAGGCATTTATAATAAACTGTCCCGTTTTTAATAGAATCCTTTCATTTGTTAAAAGCACTTTAATTTTGTCTGCCTCGGTAGCTGTGTCTGGACACAGTTCATTTAATGTATGCAATAGTTCAATTCGAGAGGCACTGTGCCTCTCGCAGTACAATAGAAAGTGATTTTCTGTTTCTACACACTGAGCCTGACATTGTTTACATATTCTATCTTGTCTTGGAATTCTGTGGTATCGGCCTAATTCAATTTCTATTGGCAATGAACCTGCTCTAAATTGAGCAATCACAGAGCGTATGTGTTTCCTTAAATTTAACTGAACATAATTTTCACGTTCATATGTATCTTTAAAAAGTTTATAATTGCTCAATTTGGTTTGAGAATTAACATCATTGAGCCATTTTTCCTTATATATTGTCATCAGTTTTGCTTTAACTTCGTGTATAAAAGACGTATTGTTAAAATCTTGTAGTGAGAAATTATCAAAGGCCGAAACACAGTTAATTTCTTTGAAAATTGTTTTAATATCATGCGACCAATTGTTTTTACATTTTGAATAATCCCAAAGAAAAATCTTTTTTGTAAGTCTGTTATTATTCATAGATATAAGTCGTTTCCATAAACGTAAGCTGTTTAATTGTCTTCTAATTTTAGGCGGTATCCAGCCCATATCACCATGAATAGCGGGATTAGAAGTACATTAATGTACACCGAGGAAAAATCGTATAACTCTATTGTGTAATGTGTCTGGCTTAGAGTAACATTTATACCCCCAAACGCTTGAAGCATAATCCATAATTTGAACAAATTTACAATCATATATCTTGGAGTATGATGAATACATTATATCAACCTTATTATATAAATTTGAAACTAATGACGAAAATGCTCAACCAGCAGATTCGCTCAAAACATTTGCTGTTTCAGTAAAATCTAAAAATTCATTTAATATGATACCAAGGTATTTGTAGTTTTCACATATTTCAAGCTTAGTATTACCTATGTGAAATTCAAAAGCTGTCCTTGGTTGGCTTTTTTTGCGAAACTGTACTACTTTCGTTTTACTTATATTAACTAACATTTGATTTTTACTGCACCAGGTGTTAAGAAAATTTATCATTAACTGTAAATTAAGTTCAGACGGAGCTATTAACACAATGTCGTCTGCAAAAAGAAGAATTCCTACTTTGATATCATTTCCTATTTCAACACCAAGATCCAAATGTTTAATTTCTAACGCAAGATCATTGATAAAGATAGAGAAAAGTGTCGGAGAAATTACGTCCCCTTGTTTTACACCTGAATGTATATCAAAAAAATCAGTGCAACTTCCATTTACATTAACTGCTGCTTTACATTCAATATATAGACCCTTTATGGCTTCTAATAAGTTACCAGAAACGCCTATATTGGCTAATTTTATATACAAAATATCCCTATTTATCCGGTCAAACGCCTTCGCCATATCTACAAAACATGTAAAAGTATGCAAATTTTCGGATTTTCTGTTTCTAATAATGGATGTCAAAGAAAACATATGATCTTCGCAAGATCTGTTCTGTCTGAAACCGTTTTGTTCGTCGACTAATAAATCATTTGTTTTTAGATATTTTACTAACCGAATATTTAAAACGTTTGTGTATAATTTACAAGACGTAGGTATTAAACTAATACCTCTGTAATTAAAAGGAATCCTTGGATCATTTTGTGCGTTTTTGGGTATTGGTCTGATAACGGAGCTTCAGGGTCATTGACCTCTTGTTGTTGTCCGTTTTCAGAGATATAAACAATAATCCAAGCCTTCCTTCTCTTTGCTAGATGCATTTCACAAGGTGGCACTCACAACAGCCTAAATGGAGTTCATCAAAATGTGAAACTCATTGAAAGGAAGCACTGGATTGTTATTCAGGTCGGTTGGTCAAAGTTCTAGGTTGCTGTTCATTTAAATCAAAAAAATCTCAATAACTTTACTTTCCCTTGAGGGTTGTCTTATGAAATTTGGCAGGATTGAGGAGTATCCATTATTTTACGATGCTAGGCTCGCGTTAACCATTCGCCAAATCGCCATAGGCGAAAAGAAACCCGAACTGGCGAATGAAAATCGTAAGAAATACAATCAAATTCGCCAGACATCGACCGTCTGGCGAATCCAAATTTCCGACAGATTTTGTCTACAATCTCGGAAAATCCCGAATTCTAATACACAAAGTCTTTCACTGTCTATAAGCCACTACCCCGCTGGGTGTTGTTAGCTAATTAGCGACAATCAATTATCTGGACTGATAAACTAATTATCGCAGAGTTTATTGAAAACCGCTGTCAAATTGTCGATGTGCGATAGACTCCGCCCACTGTTCCCCGTCTTGCTGTCAATCAACTGGTTTGTGACCCCGCGCTCAATATTATCCACATATTTAACTGCGTTATCGAGCCGTGTAAAACATTAAATATAATGTGGCGCCCTCTAGTGGCTAAAATGGCTTTTCAAAACACAAAGTTTGCTTACGAATTAAAAAGGTATAGATGCCGTCGGTGTTTTTGAACTTTACGATCACTGATAAGACTAATTAGTTGTACACACGGTAGCGTAAACTGGAACAATGGCAAGTGTGAACCGATGTTTTGATCGGCTGTCATTGAAATTGGTACAATTAAAAATGAAGTGGCTTTTATTACTTACTCTGACAGTCTCTTTGCATGATATTCGTGGTGTATGTAGCATTTCTGAATTTTGTCTCACAATGCAGCGCCGCGATCTTTCTAGTTGGAACTTCTGTTAGTTGAACTTGTTTTATATGCCTCAGCTTAGCCTTACATTTTTAAATATATTTATTTTATTTCTATGAATGTATATTGAAATACATTTAATGAAAATACTAAATGGTCTAATCAATGGTGACAAGAGTCTGTATTTTTATATTTTCTTATTATATGCATGCATTCATTCAGTCGATAATTTTTAAAAATTAAAATAGCATTAAAGTAAATACACTTTTTAAAACTTTTTGGATATTTTACAGCTCCACTATTATAAGTAATTGTAAGCACTAAAGCAGAATGCATATGATGTGGACATATTGATACCCTATACATGTAGGTTAATAACGCATACTTTTTTAACTAACTGTTGATGTGTAAGCAAACGCAAAGTTTTAGCGCCTCCAATTCGTTAAAAAGTATCTCGGCAAAAGTCTGGCTAAAGACTTTCTAATCTGGCTAAAGGAATATTTAGGGCTTTAGCTAGATTTGGCTAAAGGGTTCAAAATCCTAGCGCTAGCCTAGCGATGTGTGGTTTCACATATAGTGGACTTGTACTTTGCTGAATTTGCTTGTTTTCACTGGGTTTCTTTTTAATGAAGTGTTGGAATTAATTTATAAGCATAACCTGCAGCTTCATCTGGCACATACAAAGGACATACTTTAAGAGTTAAGATCAGTGCCTAGAATGGATTATGTAAATATACATAATTTGAAGTAAAATATGTTTAATCTAAATTTTAGTTGGCTGATTAATTTTCTGTACGCTCTGTGCTGTTGGGAACATCTCTGTAGTGTAAGGAAGCATGCTTTTCTTTCGAGAAAAGAGATCCAGGTTCAAGTCCTGGCGGGGAACCTGGCACACTTACTGAGCTGTACAAACTTAGTTCTGGGATAATCACAACTTTAAAATAAATACATATAAAGTTGTTCATTACACAATTATACTAGTGTTAAAAAATTATTCCATAATATCTATTTGCACTTCCGTGAAAGTGAAGCGGCTATACGTAGTGTTACCCTTATCGTGAAATATGGAAATGTTTGTTACTGTATATAATACATTCAACCGAACTGGCATTTTGAAATCAGACAAAACCAAAAGACAAAAGTCAATGAAACTATAAGGCTTTGCATACACTTATTATATAACTTCATTGTTTTATTTATACAGTACTGAAGTCGGCAAACACAGATTGTGTCCCCTTTTGGACATGTGTCACTTGACTGATAATCGATCGGTCAAATTCTTGCTAATATGTCATGCGACTAATATCATCCTTTCACTGCCTTTCAAATATGTCCGTACTCCCCATGCTATAATACATGTATTATAGCTTTTCTTGTTAGTTATACAAAGATTACGAATATTAAAGTCCTCAACTCGAGTACAAGCTCTCGAAAAACGAATACGTTTAGACACATATACCCCATAAGAAGTTGCATTGGGAACATCCCCATCTGATTGGGGATAATTAAAAATATCAAAATTAAATTCATCTCTCTTGTCATAGATTTTGCTAATTATGTCACATTTTCAATAGAGAGAAGAAGCGTTAATATCAGAAATATTAGCTTTGTTAAGTTGAAGTTCTTTAGGATATATATTATTCACCATAGTAGAAAAAACGGCTTATCAATGTTTAATATGTCACCCAGATACCGAGAGGTGTCATTAAAGGATTCAATAACATCTGCCTGGGTCTCTGATGAAAGAATCAACATGAAATCTCTTTAATAGCAATATAAAAACAAATCTGCGACAAATGGGTGCACCATTCGTACCTATAGGGATACCAACAATTTGTCTATAAACGGTAGTTCCATACTAGACGAAAATATTATCTAATAGACAAACAAGTGATTCACAAACTTCATGGCAAGTCCACATACTGTAATTGCTGTTAGTAAAAAACGCTTTAATATTGTTACAGGTCAAAAATGTAAATTTTGAATAAGAGCAATAAGCTCGTCTTTGATAAAGTTGTGTGGTAAAGTTGTATATAATGTAAAAAAATCCCGCTTGCTATATTCACCTGCACGTCGCTGTGTGGGCACTGATGACACTCATTATGTTGTATAGGGGTCGCCTTGCCAGTCCTATACACCATTACCGGTTTGGGGGCTGCAACTCTATTCTCGTGGAGTTGTACCATACTGGTATTACAGAACCAGCATTAACTTTGCGGTTTAGTAGCGTGAGTATCATTTGACGTAGAGTGAGGATGTGTCCTGCGTCCCGTCACAGTTCACATCACTTGATGGCTACACCGAACTCGGAAGTTGAAAGTCAGAAGTCCGTAGGCCAAAGCTGAGATCAACCCCCGACAATAGCAGTAGATCGAGGCCTTGGAATGCTCAGTGGCAAAGTAGTCCACTGGGGTTTAACCGGTTCTAGGGTGCACCAAACCTCATACTTACCCTACTTTCATCCCATTGAAACAGGACAATGTAAATAAAGAAATTCCTGCCATGCTCTAATCTCTAACCAACAAGGCAACATCAATAGGCAATATAAGTAAAACAAAAATATGCTCGTGTAAATATAATATACGAAAACAATAGCCTAGAAAGCCACAATGAAGGTACAGAGCAGCAAGAGAATAAACCATTAATGGCACGACAAGAAAGATCATAGACAAACTTCAAACGCCACTGTCCCAATGGGCTTTAGGTAGGCGTCATTACAGAGTCCACAGCCTGTCCGGTCATCGTACAATTAAAGAGGAAAGCATAGTGGCGAACTGTAAAGGGTCCACCACCAAGCATGCAGTACGTTGCAAAAAGATATGGTCATAAAGACTGAAGACCGAAGAGGGGAAGCTGTACTGGCCGTCGGATGGTGTGTGAGGCGCAGGGGTAATACTGTGATGGGTGTGGCCCCAAACTGGGCTACCTAAACTACAAATACACAGTAGTTCGTTGACCAACCAACTAGCGGATGTCGTCCAGACCCAACATCTCACCGCCGCAGCGACACCTACATAGAGCGAAAGCGACAACCATCTACATACAAACAACAGAAACGACACCAAAGCAGCACCCGATCAACCAACATACTTAACGCAGATCATAGTCCAGACTCTATTGTACCCTTATTGTGGAGATACCTCACGGCTTAGCGAGTTTGTTGGTGGAAGGACTATAAACCTCTGAACTATACACACAGACATGTAGAAAAATCGTAAGTACTTATAGATGAAGCTTGACATTTATTGCAAATTTTATCAAGAACGTCGTCTGAATTTTAAAATAAATTAATCTCAGAGTTTTCATAAGCTTTAGCACAATATTGTTTAACTTGGTCTTAAACTGCAGTAAGACAAGATGTTAAAAGTTTGAAGATATTTGTAGTAGGCCAAGAACTAGAATTGGAAATAAAGCGGGTTTTATATGGTTGTTTGTGTTTTTCGGGATTCCTGTACATCGTTGGAAGTCTGTTTTGCTTTTCGTCTATTCCAGTCTTGAACATCTTGCACTGAGTGATATGCGTCGAAACAACATTATCTTCAGTAGATTGAACTGGGGTATACGAATTAGTACTCCCGAGAGCCCGTGAAAAAACATTGATGTAATGGAGTCGTTAAACAATAATAATATTATTAGCTGCTTTATCAGCAGGAACTAAAACAAACTTATTATGAAATTCCTGATTCCCGATTTTAAATTACGAAATGAAAACCTAGGTCTAGGGGGATGTAGAGAGGGGTTAGCCGTAAAGAAGTTTATACGGGTATCTATGATGTTAAAAATAGTATTTTTCCAAGTAGAAAGGGAGCTATGGTCAGCATGTTCTCTACTACACCATCCTCAATGGACTGGGCGATCTGACCACGACATGCATTAAAATCAATCACAGAAGGCAATCTATACTTCGGACCTTTAGAGAACAAATGCCGAATACGCTTATCTATAATATCAAAATTACCAGTAATGACATGACCGGCCGGAGCAAAGGAAAATTAAGATGTTCTACACTCGCATTCTGTAGGACTGTTGTTTACTCTATCAAGGCCAGACACTATTTTGTTGTAGTTTAAACTCATATTTTTAATTGTTGTTGTTTTTGTACTTATAACAAATTATAGGATTTTCGAAACTTTTGAAATATTTGGGAATTGAATCAACAACACGATTTATCTCGAAAAATACTTGGTGTATCAATTAAATCAATTCCCTTATTAAGATAAAAAAAAAAAAAAATGTCTGACGTACATGTAATCAGACTCCTTGTCAATATGGGGTCGAAGAACATGCTGCGTATAGCCTTGAATTATGGAAGCATTGTTCTACAAATGATCTGTTCGAACGAAACTTTTGTCTGCTTACCGTCAATTGGCTTAATTGAAGAAATGGATAGAGAGTGAGACAAGAAAGCATCGAGTGCTTTCCAGACTGTTTAAAAATAGTAAATCGGCAACTGACGTATTAATACGTGATTTCCGTTTGATGTTACCATTACGTCTACAACCATGAGTCCTAGATTGGAAAATATAGCAAATATGTCAATATAAGTCTCTTTTGAAATATTTCCTTATTGATAAATGTTATCATTAAGGCAGAGTGGAAATGGTGTCCGCAAGTTTTGTATCCACTTTAGTTCTGCTATATGTCTAGCTTTTATTTTAAAGTTTGTGGTTGCATCATTATTATAAATTATATATTCAACAGGTTGATCAGTGACGTTACTAAAATTATGACCTGACTGACGAAAGTACAGGTAAATCATTAACCTTTTGGGATTGTCAGCATTCCATTTATGCTCACGCAATCGAACTTTTAAGGAACGACCTGTTTGTCCAACATATTGAATACCACAACGTGGTGCATTTCGTTTCAAAACATAAATGACGTGTGAAGTACGTCGAACAACATTTGAAGCTAGACATATATTAAATGTTTTACCAATAACAGTTGATTTAATGGTGGACTTCAATATAAATAATTGCAACAAATGCACCTCTTAGCACTGCATTTACTTATAGAAGGAAACACTCTGCCTCTAGATTGAATTAAAAGATGTCTGAATGGAGACTTTACGTGATATTACCTCCAAAAAGGTGACCCAAGAGGTGTTATGTTGGAGCCGTTATTAAACATCCTTGTAAAAATATTGGAAGGAACTTGGAATGAGGTTGCCGAATGAAGATTTAAAGGTGTAAGACGTACAAATGGCTTAGATCTAAGAAATGTAGAGTGATTGTGTGGAATTTATATAGATGACGCAGAGTGAAACCGAAGAGGAGACATATTTATTTTCAGTGTTTGCCTTAAAATACTCAATCAAGTTATCTTAGCTTATGTGTTATACTAATCTAGACCTCATAAAGAAACATTTTCCGATAGGAACCAGGGTTATGTTGTTTCTTCTATATGGAAATCAACTCCAATCTACCATCATATGACCCAACCTGATAATGTTGAATATTGGTAATAAATAACACGAGATCTTATATTGGAGTTTACACAAACGGTTTATTTATGTATATGTATGTTCAAACAAATTTATTATTAAATATTTTATTACAAGTTGTCGACAAAGGCATTATTTATTTTAACATTATTTCACGAAGTTTTCAATAAAAGCCAGTAAGTATATAGAGGATATTTCTTGTTTTGGAGTGAATAACATATTTTATTTCATCGAGAAGTGAGAAAACTTTATATTTTCACGAATGCGAAGCATGAGTGAAAATAAAAAAGTATTCTCACTTTGAGATGAAATAGAATATGTTATTTACGACGAAATAACAAATTATCTTTTTATTTTATGATTTTACAATTTTTTCTTTAGGGAAACTATAGTAGAACAACAAATTAGTCCCGGCAGATACTGTGAAATAAAACTCTATATTCCACAGTGTAGAATTATATTCCACAGTGTGGAATAACACTTTTATTTCACTGATAAAATACGGTATTTCATTGCATATCATAAAATAAAAGTTCGTATGTTTGTTGAAAGATTAATATATATATATTTACCCTGTAAAATGTTTTGAACCACTTGGTTTGATGTAACATAACGACACACTGTAAACATTATTTAATTAATCCTATATATGAAATTAAAAGGAATCTCAAAGAATCAGTGCAATTATCAGAAGTGGTGATATGTAATGGGTTATGAGAAAATAAAAATGGGGTTCAATACGTTTTTACAGAGTAGTTGTATACAGAAAAATTATGCTGACACACGTTCAACAGCGAACATAAATTACAAAAGCATTGTTTGAACCAATATTAAATAACGCTAAGCGAAGAATAAGGCCCACTTCTACCGTAAAACGAATTGGAATGTTACGTCCCGTTAACACGTAGGTTATATGGGAATGTTACGTCCCGTTAACACGCAGGTTATATGGGAACAAACAAGTCAGAGGGAGATGAGAGGAAGGTTGGTGACGTCATCCCTTCAGATTATACAATGAGCTAACTAACGCGCCGTTGTGGTCTGTAGCTCTCAAGCCATGACCTTATCCACTGAGCTTTTGAGTACACACTGACTTCAATCGATGCCATAACAACGTTCAATGTAACATATTTCAAATATATTAAAATCATGATTCAAGAATATATTATCATTACCACGCATGCATTGTTCACATTAAATTTGTTAATATAGAATTTAATATAAATCAAGCATTTCCGTCCTTGAATGCTACATTTCCTGTTCGATTTGTATATCTACTTTTACTCTACCAGCGCTCAAACAACTGAGAAGTCAAGACAGACGGTTTTATTCGCAAATTCGTAAGTTGATATCATATCGTGGGCGAGCGGAAATGATATGACTAAACCTATCATCTATTGGGTATTGGTTATTTGGACCAATCCTATAGAGACTGTTGCACACTCAATCGATGCTTCATCAGCAATCAAAGTAACATTTACATTTCTTGATGCATACTGGTTCACATTTAATATGATAAGCAAATGCTATGGAGGTATATAGGTAACATTGTGTTGAGCGCAGTCTGGGCATCCTTTAGTCGATATAATGCATATATCGAGGACCTGACATTAGTGTGCATATTTAATATGACACATATGAAGCGATTTGAATATGTTTATCTTTTATTATTATATGTAGGAGCATAAGCGAGTAGACTATTAGTATTGTTCAATGAGTTATGTATGTGTATATGTGCGGTACGGTGTTATGTATGTGTATATGTGCGGTACGGTGTTATGTATGTGTATATGTGCGGTACGGTGTTATGTATGTGTATATGTGCGGTACGGTGTTATGTATGTGTATATGTGCGGTACGGTGCCATTGCGTTTGGGTGTTGTGATTCCTATAGGACAATTGTTCTCATTTTCCATATACTGTTTGTTTCTATGCATGTGTTTGCTTCACTATGGTCTTTGAATGCTGCATTTCTTGACTTCAGTTAGGAACACAAAGATGTATCTGCATATTGCCATATATTGATGATACCACATTGATGCTCTTGCACGCTGTTTTATAGTATTGTATGAAACGTTTGTTACCATATACTCCTCAACATAAGATAAGGACCACAAGAAACAACAACAGTAACATGTACCTAATCTCTAATATTATTAAGATTATAAAAAGTGGAAACGTTTGCGTCACGTAACGATTGTAAAATAACACAACTAAACTTAAAAATACATGACAGTAAAATGTTCAATAACTTCGACAAATACCCAAATCATTGATGTCTTCAGCTGGGATGAAGTGGAACATTGATATATAGAAGTATGTATCAGTTTATAAATAACTGCAATATGATACCAAAATCTAACTTTGACAGCAGAATGTTTATTTCAAGATCATATAAAAAACGCACACTGTATAAAAGCTGTTATATTATTCAAGCAAATACGTGTTGTTTGTAATAGCCTTGAAAGTGAGCAAAAATAATATTTGACAAAAACTTGTTTCTTCTTGACGTTTGCTATATCTTTTACATTTGTTTATCCTAACTCGCCGTCCCCTTCGCAGCTTTAGTGTTAAAATTGTCGATCCATTCTTGCATGAGACATTTTGCAATTCCCACCTGAAACAAGAATATAGTACGATCAGTGTCATTTGAAGTTGTCTTTCATTGCAGTATGTGCATCCTGTTTTGCAACTGAAACTCGTTACATTTACCACTAATATCCTTTTCAGTATTGCAAATATCTGGTAAAATATTGTTCTAAACAAAAAAGAACGGATACTGAAATATTGTTTTGGCACTTTAAATTGACATTCAAGTAGGTATAGCAAGAAGTATAGCATTCACAGTCAACCAAAACATCGCAACAATTACATTATTAAACACAAAGACAAATGGGTTGGCAATAGGCTACCATCGTGGAATGGTAAGTGGCAAAGAGGCCGCTGATGGTTTAAACCAAGCCCTAGGGTGCACCAGACATCGCTCTTACCATAATGTCATCCCAATAAAGGCGTTCCATTTGTGATATTATTACTATGTAAAATACTTGACAAAATCATTCTGCAACAACAATTGTATCTATCAATATATCTTACTGAATATTCCACAACAATGGCATTGCTTGTTCAGATAAAATATATTGACTGCTTTCAATTTATTATATATGTTCTTTTATAATTTAAAGCAGATAACGATGAAATACTGCCTAAATATATAGACATGATCATGACAGTGGACATGAACTCTGCATATTCGTTGCCTGAACAATCCTTGAGGCAAGTTCTTTATCAAAATCTGCATGGAAGTTACGCTTATTCATTGGCAATATATTCAATGTATACTTGTTTGCATTATCCTCACTATTTTGCTAATAAACAACAATCAATTAACATCACACATAAATTGGTATAAGAGACATATGTTTAACATATGTGTTAATATTCATTCGGCATAAATAAAACAACTATACCTTGGCTAAATCACCCTGGAAGGCATCGTCACGGGCCATCACATGGCATCCACCAATATCTAAGGCCTCCTGTGTAACTTGGATGTCACCTGAAAAGGGGAAACAGTTTAAATACTTAGAATACATGTTAGATAACAACGACTTGGGAATGTTCTATTCAACTCTAACGTTATATGAGTTTTTTATGTGAGTTTTTTATATCTTTATATCTCGGACGTCTTTATGTCATTGACATCGAAAGACGTTGTTAGCACGATTACACTCAGTATATTTGCCACTTGTTAAGAGTCATGGTAAGAGCTACTCTGCAGGGAGTAGCTAACCTTGATGGTTTCATCACTTTCATTGTTTTAACCGTTTTACTTTCAGTTATCCCTAATGCTGATGTCTGTCAAAATAGCGGACATTTCTGTGTCAAAGAACATTTGTATGTTAATACCTCGTGCATATCTTCGTGCAGAAGTATGTTGGACCAGTCAATGTTTGCTTTAAATTGTGAAATAGTACATCGTCTTTCTATCGTTATGTCTGTGACAACCCATCAGAAACGATACCACAATTTCGGTAAAATGTATGCCGCTTCAAATTTTGAAGAAAGTTTCTAGACTAAACTTTTCTAGATACGAAATTTGATTGTTTAAACTACGTTAAATTAATTACTATTTAATACATTTGCTTATGAATCGTAATGAATTAAGGCAAATATTTAAATGATGCTGGGGATGACAATGGCTTCACGAGACATATAACGAGTTGATACATCTTCTTTCGAAATAAAATGACCTATTCAAATACAAGTCGCCTTCAATTTAATTTATAGCCATCCTGAATAAATTGTTAACAATAAACATTTTAAAACAACTAGAAATCGAGTTCGCTTGTGCACAAGACTATACCTGACAGGACAGCCGAGTTTACAGATACAGAAACTCCGTCTGTGTTCATCATGTACAAGTTGACTCCGTTGTAAATTGCGTCAACTTGGTTCCATTGTCCATGCTGTAAACAGATAAATAAATAAAGGTCAATTAATAGATCATGTCGTGCCCTCAATGGTTTATTCTCTTGTTGCTCTGGCTTCTGTCAAGTCTTTGAGTAACTTCTTTGTGGCTTTCTATACTATTTTTTTGTATTTATATATAGACGAGCATCTTTGTGTTTTACTTATATTGCATATTAATGCTGCCTTGTTGGTTAGAGAATAGTTCATGGGGATTTCTTTATTTACACTCTCCCGTTTTATTGTGTTGGCAGTAGGGTAAGTGTGAGGTTTGGTGCACCCTAGAACCTGGTTTAAACCCCAAGCGGCCTTTCTTTTACTGGCCGTTCCAAGACGGTAGCCCTATTGTCAACCCTTGTGTGTTTCTGATGTCTTATTTGCCCTTTTATTCATCTTTAAATTTGTTCTTTGTTTCTGTGTGTGTGTGTGTGTGTGTGGTGTGGTGTGTTGTGTGTGTGTGTGTGTGTGTGTGTGTGTGTGTGTGTGTGTGTGTGACTGTCTTCCGTGAATGCTGCTTTTCCTGTTCGATTTTTATATCTGTATTTATGTTGATGTTCAAATGTTATGGTGATATGGCCGAATAGAATCATTTATTGCTTGCGTGTGTTTATTTCTTTTCGGACATATTCCAACTCGCTCAAGACAAGCCTGAAGAAACACATAAACCGTTACCATGCCATTCAGGATTAGGGTAGATCATATGTAGGTTTTACCAAAGTAAACAATCTTGACAGTAAAGTCACGAGTTTATCACACACAAAATCATACACATGGAGTGTGTGTTTTTTCCTGCTAAGTATATCCTTTTTTCTGACTCTTTTAAGACCATGTATTTGCTGTTCTCTGTGGGGTTTTTCCTGCGTTTCTTTCGTCATCCTTACTTCATCATGCATATGCGTGTCTCATATGTTCAGCAATACACTTATTGGTATATAGTTATACGCTCATATTTCTACATGGACCTATATAAGCAATTGGTGGTCTAGCTACACATCATACTTGTTCAATATGCGTTAAGCATTAAGTACTTTACCAAAACTTTAAAAGTTTAAACAAATATTTTTCCAACAAATTAAAACATATATATTAGTACCGTACATATTTTTAGGATTGGAACGAAAGAAAAACGCATATAAATAAGTACTGACAAAGGTGATCCTTTGAGAGCAACTAACACAATTAAGAGAATAAAGCAGCAGTCTCGGTTTTATTGAGTCTGTTCATGAGAAGTAATTGGAGAAGCAACACTTCTCACGCCCCCTAGCACCGGCTTAAGCGGTATTCTACTTCAAAGTCACCTATATTGGGCTCGTTGGTCCCAAAAGACCAGTAAAAAAATAACACTACTGATTCGTAAAGTTCCTCTTCTTATTACTATGATAGATAAATACGGCATGACGCAATAAAAGCAATGTCTCTACTCACGAAATGTTTAACGGCTACAGTGGCAGTACTGTTTTCTGTGACCAGTCTCAGGGTAACCATATTTTCGCCTAAAGACAGTTCTATGGTTCCCGGTGTCTGCTGGTTATTTTCTACATTTTGAACACAGTTAGAAATGAGAATCCTTCGGCCCGGGACAGCTTCATTTCTCTTGTAAACTACCTAATAATAAAAACAAATTTCAATTAATAAATTACATATGATATAAAGCTTATTTAAACAGAAAGAAGACACACCTTTTAATTGGTTACTTTGGTAGGGATGTAACAGGGAATAACTCTAATAAATACTGAAAAGGGGATCCTTCGGAAACAACAAACACAAACAAGAGATAAAAGTAGCAGACTCGGTTTTATTGAGTCTGTTAATGAGATATATTGTGCAGTGCAACATCTGTCACGCCTCCTAGTACCAGGTTAAGCGATATTCTACTTTAAAGTCATACAGATTGGGCTTGATGATCTCCAAGGACCAGTAAGTAGGTAAATGCCAGATCAGGATCATACTCGAGGCTCCGCCTCTCGAAAGATCCTTGATCTGTCATTTACCTACTCGAGGTGATACAAACTTCCAGAAAACGCTACTCTAGTAATAATCCTATTATACATTTTTCGCAAAACCAAAATGGCATATATAACGGTTTTTTCTAAACGATTGGAGATTGGAGTTTATTGAGATTCATAAAGGTAGAAGATATACTGGAGCAAAATAAATTCAGCACATAAAATGCATGTCATTTCCATACACGAGCTACAAAACCGTGTATATTCAGGATCAACTGATATAGATAATAGGACCAATATTAATGCAACAAAGCCATTTGTAAACCGGTGATGAAAAAGCAATGTCTATATACATATATATGTATATGTTATCTAAAATAGTTCTCATTTCAATGAACAGTGAGGTAATTTAAAAATTGCGAAATTGGGGATATTTTTATTTGTTTGAATAACAATCGTTTGTGAACACATTTTAGCTGTTTTTAAACAATGACGGAATGGACAATTCTTGTTAATGCCAAACATTAAATTTGTTGAAAACGTTTATTTAATGAAAAAGGTTTGTTTAATATATGGGAGGTAATTCTGATAATTCGCTTAGAAAATAATAAACAAATATAAAATTATTTTAAAATCACATATTTTTTCATATCTTTAAATAATTGTATCGATGTTCATGTTTAATCTATGTCCTTAAAGGTCGTGCTACATTATGTTGTCACGCTTTAATTCCAGTACTCGATGAGCAAGCATATATTAGCAGAGTTTAATGACGCATATTTCGACAAAAAAACATGTTTAAAAACAGTTTTCACACTGCAAAAAGTTATAACCTGTTTAAAATAACCTATTAAATGTTTTAATCTTACAATAAACAAACTGTCTAAACAAAAAACAAAAAAATATTTCATACCCCAGCTAACCATGTTTTCGCTTCTTGGAGAAGGGGTTGGATGGGGTATGAAAGGTAATACTCGGACCACGTAATGAACATTGTGTACATTATGTATACTGATATTAATACGAAAGCAAAGATTATGATATTTTGATATAACTGATATCCATGTATCATACGCATGCGTCTATAAATAACGTTATTTTCTGAAATGTTTTCAATTATATTCTATTCACATTATACAGAAAAGAGTACGATAATGGACCTTTAAAAACGGCCGAGCACGACACATACGAAATATTGCAGTCTCGGTTTGATTGAAATTGTTCATGAGCGGTAGTGAAATATGCTAGCTACCGCTCACGCCCTATAGCCCCGGGTTGAGCAGAACTCAATATTCATAAAAATCAACAGTACAGAATTTCAACCATCCAAACGATGGCAAGCATATGGCGTGGATATAGCAATATTTGTATCTTTATTTCATCCCCTATATACAGCGGCGTATTGTCCCAGGATCTAATAAAATTGTATGTCCCGAAGAGCGAAATAAACAAAAAAGAATTTAGTTGGGAGCAGCGGTTATGAAGCCTGCGTATCACAAGTAACAGCCAAAAGACTAAATTAAAAAGCAGACAACATATCCTATGAGTGGTTAAACAATACCCAGAGCTTTTTATCGGCCGGAGTAGTGGAACCATAGAATCGAAATTAAGTAAGAAAACAACAGGATTTGAAAATGTACCACCGATCACTAAATATAAGTATCGGGCTCAGCGATCTCCAAAGATCTCCAAAGATCGAATGAAAAACAGTACTGATTGCAAGAAAGAAGTGTATCAAAAGAGTTTAAACGTAATGGTGGCATTTTCCTGTTATAGGTGTCGCAGCAAGTCAAGGTCTGCATTTTTTTTGCCACTTGCCCTACCAAGACGGTACATGTTATGTTTATGGTGTCGTTTATTTTTAAGTGTCAATGTAACCGTTGTTTCTTCGCCATTTCGTTTAATAAATGTAGATAGCAATCTTAAACAGGTAATGTAATATTCAAGAACCACAGGCAACCAAAACAACAAATACAAAAATGAATAGGAGACAAAATAAGATATAACAGACATAAAAGGGTTGACAATAGGGATACCGCCTTCAAACGGTCAGTGACAAAAAAGGCCGCTTGGGGTTTAAAACCAGGTTCTAGTACAAGTCAATATTAAATAACCAGCACTTAAGTAGTTAAGCACTTAAGAACGATCTTCTATTAGTGGTAGGTTTATGACAAGTGGTTACACCCTGGAACCGCCTTAGACATATACCAAGAAAAGCTGATCAAATGCAATGGCATCATAGGTCAGCATTGTACTACAAACACGGAGCAATATTTAATTATACCATGAAAAAGACGAAACTAACAAACGAAACACTAAGATGTTGTTGTAAAGCTATATACGAGTAAATAAGAAACATCTCAGGATGTATCCAGAATTGTACTGAACAACCACAGCAGTTGCAGCCAAAGAGAAAACCATTCTAGGTACGATGTACGACCAGAAAACCAGAGGACGAAAGCTCATGCACCTACCTCCATTGGTCTGGGTTTCAGTAGGTGCAATCATAGATTCCAAGTGGTCCAGTTATCGCACAAGGAAAAGGTGAAGCGTAGTGACTGACTGTAGAGGGGTCAATCACTAAGACAAATGTTAATGAAAAAGACGCATGTATAATTGTTCATTGGCAGGCATTACGAATTGAAATTAGACTAGTACGAATAGAACAGTAAGGCTCGGGTGACTTTAATACAAACCTTTAAGTACAAACGTGAAACTGCTTGTCTCATATAGGAAATCCTCATACTTGTACTACCGTCGAAGGTAAATGAAGGAGCACCCTCGTAAAGTGCACCCCCCACTGTTGAGAACGATCCGATCGTTTCTAGAGTCGTCATGTTCTGGGAACCAGATCTTATCACATCTGGGAATCTGAATGTCATATCAATGTCCTTGTTGCAAGCTGAAGAAAATGTAAACATTTACTGATATTGAATGTCCGAGTACGGCCGAGTATTTTTGCTATATACATTGTACTGATCCGGACTCAATGGTTATGTAGATAAATGCAATTCTCATAGACTCCGTGTTAATAGTGTTTGTATATAAACAAAATAAGATTCTAAAGAGGATTATTTGAGGACGACTTTCTTGTATCAATGTGAAAGTCGTAAACTACAAACAGACATTACCATATTTACTATGTCTAACTTTCATCTATATTATCAATAGTACCTCTTTTATTTACTGAGCAAAAATAAAAAGTACCCCTTTTTCTTTCCCTTATTGTATAGACAGCAAAACAGGGAATAATAAATGATGTATATAATAATAAGATCGGCCACCACCAATAGTCCAAACAAAAGATTTTTTCAAAAGTTCAGTACACAAAGGAGTTATCCCCCTCTTTTCTTAAACCAAGCATTTCTTTGGTAAAACACATAAAGTTTACAAACATTACCTCAGTTCGTCCAAAACATTATTCTCTATACGTTGCTATCGGGAAAAAATCACAGGAAAACACAACACCGATTAAAGGTAGCAGCTTTTGATTATCACAAATCATCACATTACCTCCCTTTAAGGTTTCCATAGCATCCATAAAAGAGTATTTTTTGGCAAAATTTGAAATTGTTTAAAGGAATCTTTAGTACTCAGTGAAGTTGGCTTAAAAACATCACTGTTTAATAAAAGCTCTGTTCATGCTGTCCTACGACCTCAAAAACTGGCCTATGGGAATAGAGGCACAAAATGGGTGTACTTTTTGTGTGAGTATATAAATATAACATTATCATTAATACATGTAGCATAATAATGAGATATTTCTCTTAAGCATCACCCTCTATATCCATTTCTTTTCGTTTAAAGTTGTTCTGTATTTGAATCTTGGAGTTTTATGCAATAGCATCTATAAAAACAATAACACAAAATAATTGAAATTGGTCAGTTTACCGTCACAAACGTTCCTTTCTCAACATAAACAGCCGGGTAACTTAGTATAATAAGGACTACATTCTAACACACCTCGGAACTATATAATGCTAATTAATAGTTATCCACCTATATCATAACTGTAAAAAAAAAATGAAAGGAGAATTTGGAAATCGCCGAACACGATAAATACACAAAATATTGCAGTCTCAGTTTGACAGAGATAGTTCATGAACGGTAGTGAAAAGTGCTTGCTACCGTTCACGCCCTCTGAACCCGGGTTGAGGAGCACTCAATATGTATAATGTCAATAGTACAGACATTTGAGCCATTCCGAAGATGGAATGCATATGACGGTGAACATAGAACCTTCAATGCGGTATTTTAACACCATTACATGGCCAATGGCGTATGATCCCAGTTTCTAACAAAACGCTTTGCACAAAATGAGAAAACAATAAGCAAAATAAATAAAATGGAATTTAGTTGGGAGCAGAGGTTACGAAGCCTGCGTATCAAAGGTAACATTCAAAATACTAAATTAAAAGCAGGCAACATATAACAATACTCAGAACCTTTAAAGGTTGTAGTAGTGGAACCACCCATTCAAAATTCAAAAGAGTGTTAGAGTGGACCTTTGGAAACGGCCGAACACGATGAATACGAAATATTGCAGTCTTGGTGTGACTGAGACTGTTCATGAGCGGTAGTGATATATGCTTGCTACCATTCACGGCCCCTAGCCCCGGGTTGAGCAGAACTCAATATTCATAAAATCAATAGTACAAAAGTTTAACCATCCCGAAGACATGCTATATTTACTGCCATAATTCTATGTCCAGCGACGTATGGTCCCAGTATCTAACAAAATTCTATGCACAGAAGAGCGAAATAAACAAAATGGAATGTAGTTGGTAGCAGCGGCTATGAAGCCTGCGCATTACACGTAAGTAAATAAAAAGTATTTCAGAATGTAACACTGATATATGTAAAGGTCGGGCTCAGCGATCTCCAAAGATCTCAATTAACAAACTACACTATCATACGCATACGACGTTTGCTAGATACATACAATTGTCTGGAGCATTCGTTATGAAGTCGGCGCAGCCGCATTTCGCTTGGTTGAATGTAGTTCCAGGTGCGCAAAACTTAATAGCTGTGTCTTGTCGATAAACTTCTGGGTTTTCTGGGACTCCTTCCAGTGGACACGCTGAAAAAATAAACAGGAGTGATTCTAAATCACGAGCAGCAGTATCATAATTAGCATAAATTGTCACGTACTCTCAATAACGACGACATATTTCAGTCGATTTTGATAATCAAGTTCAATCGTTGATATTTTGTATATATCCTATGAAAGTAAATATACAGCAATGGCAATCATCAAATACAGTGCTGCAATCTGCATAAACACAGTACACAGTACAAGAAAATGTTTTACATTGATTGCATTAGCTAAAATGTGTTAATGGGTCAATAAATTCATCATAAGTACCCCGAAATTAAGAACAATTCAAAGCAAGCAGCTTAAATCAAAAACAGGCATTGAATAAATTAAGTTCATTAACAGTTCAACGGCATATCAATACCCGAGTCAAACAGAAAAAATGTAGCATTTTGAAGAACGTAGCCATCGGATAAATGCACTTGTTTAACAAAACAAATGCATGAAAATATCAATACATTTTAGACTGAAACATTTGCTCTGTATAATTTGAATAATCGTCAAAAATAGCCATATAACGTGTGTTGTATATGTAATCTATTCAGGGGTATGTCCCCTTTTATGTAATTCCATTGAGACTGAATTTAAATATATATATATATACAACTCAAATAATCTTGAATACGTTGGCATGACTCGTCCATATGTTTACACATGTCTCTAGGCAGTGCTACCGTTAAATTATGAATACATACTTAATAAATATGTAAATATGTATTTACTATTCAACTATAGCACAGTTTAGATAAAAGTGTAAACATATAAAACTGCAAGATACATGTAGACATATTCTGTATAATTTGAGTTCTATTTCTTTTTCTTTTGTTAATGCACTTTCAATGGGATACCACAAAGGGGGACATAACCTTTACATGATGTAAAACGTTAACCAAAGTACTAACCATCTTCAAAACCGTCGGCAAACGGGCATACATCGGTACAGTCATAATTCACATTATCTTGCATTTTGACACAGTCCGTCCCGGTAAATGTGAATTGTGACGGACAGCAAGACTTCTTCATTCCTTCGGGTACGCACTTTAAGTATGTACGACAGGAATTGTCAGGATAATCATGAACGGTAGCCCTCTGGCACGCATCTGAAATAGGAAGGTATATTAAAGGAACAGCGTGATGGAGAATGTAAAAAGAAGCGATAGTACAATGGATGAGGTATAGAGAAGTGATAGTACAATGGAGGAGGTATAGAGAAGTGATAGTACAATGGAGGAGGTATAGAGAAGTGATAGTACAATGGAGGAGGTATAGAGAAGTGATAGTACAATAGAGGAGGTATAGAGAAGTGATAGTGCAACGGATGAGGTATAGAGACGTGATAGTACAATGGATGAGGTATAGAGAAGTGATAGTACAATGGATGAGGTATAGAGAAGTGATAGTACAATGTATGAGGTATAGAGAAATGATAGTACAACAGATGAGGTATAAAGAAGTGATAGTACAATGGATGAGGTATAGAGAAGTGAAAGTACAATGGATGAGATATAGAGAAGTAATAGTTCAAGCTGTTTGTTTCATTTAGAAACAGCCATTAATGTATATTAAATAACGTGTTTGTCGCAATTAAATGTTATTAAAAGTCAAATGCATGTCCCCTTAATATACAAGCATATAAATTAATGGGTCACGCTGATGTCTTGTTACTTCAGGTTGTTATCGTATTTGATAACAAACCAATCAAGTAATATCTGTTAAATAATGTAACATTTGTAATAACCAGGGCCCGTAATCATAAAGCAACTTAAGTGGAAAATATAAGTTAATCAAAATTAATTATTTTTACATATTTTTAAATATCCTTATAAACGTCTCAGGCACACGACTAAAATACTAGTTAAGATAATATTTAGCACTAAAATACTAGTTAAGATAATATTTAGCACTAAAATACTAGTTAAGATAATATTTAGCACTAAAATACTAGTTAAGATAATATTTAGCTATAGGTTTCATTTGACCTTATAAACAATATTAAGGAAACTCCTCCATTCGATATATGTATAACATTTGACTTAAGATATTGTTAAAAAGCTTTATGAATATGGGGCCAGGATTTACAACTTAAATAAATGGTAGAAATGAACGAGAATATCGTATTATCGACTTAATTTAACTCATACTTAACTAGATATATGGTATGAAGTTACATTGCTTGCCTAAAGTATACTCCAGGAAAATTATAAATGACGAGTTACCACTAACCTGGTTCAAACTGCGGTGGACAAGATTTGGCACAAGATAAACCCCGGACACACTGTTGACTGGCTCGGTCATACGCTGTCTGGAGTGGGCAACACATAGGTAGGCTTGCTGAACAGTTCCAATATGACAAACAATTTTCCACTATCGGCGTCGATGCAGCACCAGTGATGCATTCGTCTGGGGAAACAAAGAATCAGGAGGAATATTAAGTGGTGGAAGTATTAACTTTCATACCCCAAGCAACCCCTTCTCCAAGAAGCGGAAACGGGGTTGGCTGGGGTATGCAATTAAACCTTAATTTCGGCTTAAACAATTTGCATATTTTAAAATTATAACGGGTAATTTTAAACAGGTTTTCACATTTTTTCAGTAAAATATGTTTGTTTTTAAACGTGTTTTATTGTCGAAATATCCGTTATAAAATATTGCTAATTTGTTTTCGGTAATGTAAAAGAGCCATTAGCACCGGATAAAGCGGTTTTATTCTTCTTTTCTACACATATTGGGCTCGATCATCTCAGAGGACCAAATAAGTAATAATTCTACTAAAACATCAAATGTATCTTCACTGCTAATGTCAAGTAAGAGATATCTACGTATTGTATGACTAATATTGCATCCTCTTATTGTATTGATAGCGATATTCTGAAGAAGTAATTATTTGGATTTCGACATTATATTTTATCAACATATAGTAGATATAGCACATAAATAACAATGCTTTACATACATGTCGAAAACAGATAACATATATTCACTTCCGATGAAAGGTCAATATAGTACGAACCTTGGTGAAGTGGGCACGGCTCATTACATAGACCCTGTGTGTCTAATCGACATGCGGTCCCGTCGAAAAAGTTACCTTCCGGGCAACATTCGGCCTGTGGCGCCCCTAAAAGTACAACAGTCTGTTGAGTATGATACATTTAACATGGAGAGAACTGTAACTAATGTTGTAATAACTTGTAGTTCAATCCATTTGCATTTGTTTCTATGAATATTGAGATGTTGAATTGATGTTTTGTAACATATCTGCAATAAAATATTATTCAACTTAAACTGATTCTAATGTTATATTGCACATTTATGTGCACAGTATCCGCATTCTAGGACAAGATAGTTTGTGTTTTTTGTTTATAAATGTATCTGGCATAATAATTGCTCACTGTTTTACAAAGAGGACACGTTTGATATATTGTGCAACAGGTGTTCATAATAGATCCATTATTTATAAGTGTTTCGAATTGTATTTTACAACCAAATGCAAGTGCTTGTATTTGACAAATTATTGTTTGCTATCAATTTGTCATTTATTTGTTGTTTTGCAGCGTACGTTTCGGTCTTTCTGTGTGTGTTTGTGGTTTGCTGTCGTCCCCAAAACTGGAGTGTCGAATTAATAAGAGTTTCCAAGTCATAATTCTTTTAACGCTTATTCAATCACGGTTATTTTAAGAAAACCTGAATAAACATATAATTGTAATCGACACAGATTATTATATGACCAGAACACCTGAATAGAGATTTGAAAATCGATTTTGTTTAAATTTGGATAAATGTCTTTAAGTGACAAATATTGAAATATATAACCAATAAAATGTATAAGGGAACTGAAAACTCTAGGTCTGCTGTTAGTTTCACTGAAATAGTCCTAAGACCGTATATAATGAGATAAATTAGTTCTAAGTTCAGAATTATTATTTATTCTCTATTCATTTCAGAAACCATGCGTTTCGTGTATTAATAATTATTCTAATTTCTGATAGGCTGTTATAAAATTGAACTAGCTGTTTGTGTACATATATAGTATCAGATGAAAATAAATTTCAATTAACTATTACAATGTCAAACACTACTTGCCAAATACATGGCTAACATGTACAGCATATTCATGAATCATGTAATAGCTACTTGACAATACGTTAATGTAGCTATACAGCCAAATAACGGCACAATTACACTACAAATCCTATCCAGGTGTTCATGTCATACAATAATGTATATGTGCCGATTAAAAGTAAAGATTTATTACCGGGTTCTTAAAATAATCGGGATTGAATATGCGTAAAATGAATTATTAGTTGGTAACTCTTAATTCGACGCTCCAGTTTTGGAGTTTGTCCTGACTGGTTAAAGCCGTTTATATTGTATCTATGTATTTTGGATTCTCAAAATATGTAAGTTTTATATCCACGTCGTCGTCAGTATATTTAGAAAGTGTGGACATATTCTGTAAAATGTGGCTGTTGTTGGCTGGATAGCTACTTTAAATAGGTAACTGCTAGGCCTGAAAGTCGGTGTAGTGTAACTGGGTGTGATAGCCTGCTAAGTTTTTACGGCGGTATTACAGTGCGGAAGCGCTATTTAGTTGTTCACAAACAACACAAATAATTACATTGATAATTATCATAAAAATATTACACTGTAATTATAATTAGAATATTTACAATAACAAGTATAATAATGCTAATGATAATTATTTACATATTAATTATTATAACAAAAGACGTATAAGCAGTAATTTAAACATTTATGTATATACATAGCGAACATTCACAACGGCGTGTAAAATAAACATCAAATGTTTATATATGCACGAACAAGATCAATGTATATATAATCATGCTATATTAAAGAATACCATCATACTGAATAAACTATAGCAAACATGTGTTTAAGAAATAAGATTAAATTAATAACAAAATATTACCAGTCGGACCGCATGACCAGTAGGTACGGCAGCTGTGCAGGGGGTGGGCATATTTGAAGCCTGTTGGTTTCCCGTGACAATAATCTGTAATAAAACAATATATGTTATGCATACAACATGAAATCATACATTTTTATCAATCCGTAGGCATAACATATCGTAATACACTTCAGTAAACGAAATGAAAATATATACACGCCACAGGAAAGGAAAAATAAAGAACACAATTTGAATCGTTCAGTTGCAAGACTTGTATTGCTTAATTGGTTGATATTGACCATCGGTTTCACATGATATCATATCAGGGGGCACCAACGGTCACTATCGACCATTGAACTGGAAACATAGTTTGCTGACATCTCGGCTAAACAGTTAACTTAGAGTTAAAAGCACTTTGATTATTGGATAAAAAATAATCTCATTTAAACTCCATATCAGAGTTATTCATTGTGGTAAATATATTTTATTTGTCATCATATTTACAAATATCCTTCATCGAATTCAATCAATCTGAAAACATGTATTCACTGTCATAAAATGAACTCATGCCGACAATGTCTATATTTCTGTTATGTATTTAGGCAGGGTTATGTCCCTTTTTAACTTAAGACTTTTATTCAAGTTAGTTTCCCAATAAATATACAAGGTCTCGAAAGTCGAGCGCGCTTTCGCCTGACTGCTCTTGTTTATAGGAATGTTGAGCATCTTATTTGCAGCAATTACATCTCTAAGTGGATCAACACAGTAAAGCCAGTAGTGCGATCTTGAAAAAATGTCATTCATTGTTTATATGTATAACGGAAGTGCGGGGAGATTTTTTTTAAATAACAATTTAAATCAAGATTTGTCGCGGTAATGGCAAGATGTATTGGCCGGAGAGTAATCTTGTGAATGTTAATCGACATGTTTCAATGTTAACTTTGATCTAGTATACCTACCGTCAATCTTAATGGACGCGTCTGTGTGCCATGATCAACTTACAAGTTATAGCTTTTTAAATTAGAAAAAAATCGTAATGTTAAAGGAACAAAGAGGGAATAAAAAGGAAAAAGGAACGTGGCAATCCTGATTCTTAAACAAAACTCGAGGTGTCACGCTAGTCTTCCATGTGTGTTAATCCATGCGTGTTAATAATGTTTAAAATAAATCTAATGTTTTCTTTTTAAAAAAAAATGTGAAAAACACATTATCTTGACAAATTGCTAATTGTTGAATTGCATCGTTCATTTGAAGTAACATTTATGCTAATAAAAGCATTAAAGCATTAACTGCTTTATTCGCTAGATATTAAATGTTAAGTACACAACCATTTGGATGACATATTTACATACATGTACATGTACACATTGTATCGCTCGAAGCATACTTCAAGGTTGCCATGCGTCTTTTAAATAATATTGAGGAAACCATAAAGTGTTGGTGCACTGAAGTAGGGTGACATTTATTTCATCCTTATGTGCATACATGATCCTTTCTTTTGATTCATTCAATAAGATGTTGAACTGAAAGTCGAGAATGTAATGCTCTGCCGCAACCTCTTCCCAGAGTTGTCGTTCCTTCCACATACACCTCTGTCAATGTCTCAGCAAATAACAAGAATATTGTAAAACGATGAAAATGAAAGATTACTTGGTGGCATTTTCTTTTCTGATTTTCTGACTCATAGGGTTACAGTAACGCGTCTGTGCATACTAAAACTTTCCAATAACTCACAACTCTAAACAGCCTATCTAACATTTAGATTAAAGTACTTACCTCAAAACATTACATCAAACATTTCCAAAGTCAGCGGTGTTTCGTTGGAATGTTTTCCACTCAATCAGCAACACCACCTTATCGTTAGTGGTGTCGGGCTACAGTATTGATATGTGTTTGCTATTTTGATATTGTAGCTATGGTCATGTGGCAAATGATCATTTGATCGCAGAACAATTTCTGAGACATTGAAAAGGGTCAATAAAGTGTCTCTGGTAGCAAGTGGCTCTTCCAGGATGGTCCATGATTGTCCATTGACAAGAACCAACAAGTTGAACATCAATGAAATGTTTGTTTTTGATACAGTTACTTAAATATGATCACTTTTAGGTCATAAGCATATTATATATAAACTGTATAAGCTTACTTATGGGGCACTGTGCCTGAGCGTGGTCAATGCACGTGTACGACATTTCATTGGACGACCAGTATGTACCATGGGCGCAGACCTGCGTGGTGCCATGGTAGTTACCATCTGCCGTTTGTTGACAAGTGAGATAGAGCGTGCAATCTGTAGGATCTTCCAGGTAGCACAGACCAACCACGCAATTAAGTTTGCATTCTAAAAATATAAGCAGACCTAAAGTTTGTCTACTATTTATGTTTTACAATCTCATACGTGTATGAACAACAAATAAAAACAATGCATTTTACAACTGGAATGATACTTTATAAGCAATATAATTCAGTCCAATCATTCGTGTAGTGTACATGTGCAATATTTATAGAATAATAAATAGATGAAGTATGGACTCATCCAGTTGGTTAAGTCAACCACCGAGATGAGACCATACTGTATTAGTTTTGTAGCATGTCCATTTCATTGTTCTGCTATTCTCTATCTTCCGCTAATTGGTAGTTAGAGTTTCAATTAAATTATTTGCAACTGTACAAATACAAAGGAATTATCAGCGACCATGCTACAATTATATTATAAAACAAGTTTAACACAAAACGATTACTTAGTAGCTTCAGTTTAACAAAATAAGCAATCAATAGAGTGTATGCAATGTATCGAATTTGTACCAATGCTTTTTTATAAAACGTGTTGCTAGTATAAGGTATCGAGAAAGTGTTTACATGCAACACACATACACATCCATGAGAGACAATGTTGCTGAACACTGATGCGGCTGTCATAATCAACTTCGTTGGTCTACGGTAGGAAACTTAAACTACATGCATGATATTATTAGTCTCTGGCCGATATTCCTCGACAATACATCAATGACACATAACACGTAATCTGCACTTTTGTCTTGTCTTACCTTTAATGGTTTGTTCTCTTGTTGCTCTGGCTTCCGCCAAGAAACAGAGTACTTACATTATGGTTCTCCAGCCTAACTCTTAAATTCATGTATACATGATCATCTATGTCATACTTATATTGTCTATTAATGCTGTATTGTTTATTAGAGAATATATCCTGGTGAGGATTTCTTTATTTACACTGTCCCGTTTTATTGGAATGATAAAAAGGTAAGAGTGAGGTTTGATGCAAGCTAGAGTCTAGTTTAAACCCGCAGCGGCCTTTTCGCGGCCTTTTTTGCCACTGGCCGTTCCTGTTCAGTGGCCTATTGTCTATCCTTTTATGATGTCACATGCATTAATTGGTTATTATCATTGTACTGGTTCTTTGTGTAAAGGCATGTTTTTGGTTGACTGTGTTCTGTGAAAGCTACATTTCTTGTTCGACCTTTATACCTACTTTAAAGAAGTCATTGGAAATGATCACTTTCATACTAACTATTTTAGACATACATGATCTATCTTATCTGCGTTTTAACTAAATCGACAATCAATGATACATAGATTGTCAGAGGACGCAGCGGTGATTTACAAAATGCGACATCATCTAAGAAATGGCTTAAACCCTAAGCAACCTTTTACCACTGACTGTTACAAGGAAGTACCGATATTCTCAATATGCGTATGTATATGTTGTCACTTACCTTTTCTTCTATATGATTATTTATTCATTCAGTTTGTAATTAACCACATGGTGTTTTACACCAACTTATTAATTGTTTTTAATTCTAAACTTTCATAAAGATCAATTTGAGATATCAGTCCTCGTTAATTACTAATTAACTTAGTAGTTTAGCTACTCACTCACTCACTCACTCACTCACTCACTCACTCACTCACTCACTCACTCACTCACTCACTCACTCACTCACTCACTCACTCACTCACTCACTCACTCACTCACTCACTCACTCACTAACTCACTCACTCACTCACTCACTCACTCACTCACTCACTCACTCACTCACTCACTCACTCACACACTCACTCACTCACTCACTCACAATATAAATGTAAACTTACGATGGTTTCGGGCAAGTTGTTCTGGGGTGGGTGGGGCTATTGTAGAAGGGGCTACTGTAGTAGTGGGCTCCGTTGCAACTATAATAATAATAATATTATAAGACATAAAATAAAAATAATTGCTAATAACACGAATTTGACGAGTGCATTTTGTTTATAACATCAGGCATATAAGACTACTAAATATATAGCTTGACCACCCTATATGACATGAATATAAGAGATATTTTTTCCTTCATGTGAGACGATTTGTTTTATATAATGTATATATATATATATATATATATATATATCTTTATACAAGCATGTGATTTTTGAAGTGAACATATATATACAATAGTGTGTTTTCGTCAAAAACAATTAACACTCTTGTGTTCTTTCCTTAACAAAACAGGTGTTTTTATACTGTAACCTTACAAAAGTGTTCCCTCCACTGATTGTATTGTAAGAAATATGCAAAGGGTTCTCTTTAATGAGCTTTTTTTGTCATTATACAGTTATTCACCTTCAATATTTTACGTTTCCTTTTACTAGTAATCTATATTACCAGGTCCCACAAATAAAAGAAAAAATCGTTTCTCAAACCAATAATGTCGAGGTAACACATTACCCTTGATAATAAAACCTTCAAATACCTTAAATCACTGATAAGTACTATATTATAACCAGGAGACTGTTAAAGGAGGCGAGTAAAGTCAAAGTAGTCACGTAATATTCATCACTGGACAAACAGGTGTTATATTGCATATGTTACAAGTATAGCTGTAATACACTCAGCACATTTGGTGTGTTTTTAATTTTCTAAGATGTTAAAGATGCTAAAGTTAACTGAAAGAAGAATAGCAAATCTTATGCAACTGTTTATCGCTATATTTTAACCTTTGGGACAAAGAGACTTGTGTACTAACATAAAATACAAACTTGATTTAAACAAAAAAAACACAGATGACTAAACATAATCGAAACAAAACAAACGTTGCATTTTTAAATGTTTTGAGTATATATACGGGTTATGAGGATTATGAACAGATATCAACCATTTTAAAATGTTTAAAATAGTCCTTCTATTCGTTTAAAGATACTTACGAGGCTTACCAAGATGCATACCACACAATGCGACACCGATCGAAACCAAGGGGATCAACAGTTGTAGAATCATCTTCTGGAAGAGAATCATAATGTCATCTTATCACAATATTAACGTTTCCCAGGCCTTTTTTTAAGAGCGTCATTTGTGTCAAACTATGTCTAATGTCTGTGGGATTTGATAGTGTAAATCACTGTTAGGCATACACTTGCATGGGAAAATGGAGGTATTCAATTTTGTTTCAGTTGATGAGGCCTTCTCAATACAGCTTTTGTATGAAACCAACATATTAAAACATAAAAGCAGGTGTTTCATTAGTTATGTTTTGGTGTGTTTTTAGAATGACGTGTTTCTATTATAAAAATAATGAATTATCAACAAAGTTTTGTATTTAGTACAGCTTTCTTGTTAATTTGCTTTTTCTTCTTCATAAAAGTACTTTGAAGTATTATTATATACTGTTATACCCTAGATACCGTTCAATATACCAATGCTTTTCAAAGAGAAATCTTTACTCAGGCCTGAGTTTAAAACCCTCAGCTAATCGGTTAGGTAGCATATTAGCAGTAAATAAACAAGCTTTCCATGCTGTCAATGCTCATTTAGCGTTGGTCCTTAACTCTACCCCTCAACGTTATGCCAATTTACATCACAAACGATATACCAATTTCTTGCATACCGGACAAGGATATCCGTCATTTTACCGGGGCTAGATATTTCCATCTCACCCTAGGGTCGAGATAAAATTCACGCGCACCAACATCGGTATGCAGAAAAACATGCAAAACGTTAGTAGCTGGCGGTGTCAATGCACAACATGTCTCTGATATGCAAGAAAAAGACTCATCATGGGTATTCGGTTCAGATAGGGAATTCCAACCCTCGGTATAAGTGTTTGAATCGGAACCTCGGCAGCCTCGGGATGGAATTCTCTATCTTCACCGGATACCCATGAAAGATTCTTATATTACATCACAAACGATATTGCTCGTCTTTATCCATTATGCATAATTATTCAATTAGCTGTATTTGCTCATGAAAATTATGCTGACAAAGGATATGTCTGTAAAACATAGACCTAATAACGAATAGATTGGACATAGTAAAATTTACCTGAATTTCACGTGGGACAGCGCGAACATTTTACAAAATGCTGCCCAGATGGATGGTTCCAGCCTATTTTATTCGGCGGAAAATGTGTATAGGTAATTGTAACAGATTTAAATTAGAGGGTGGAGTGTTTCAGAGGGCTTGGGGGAATGTCTTTAAAATGTATGATGCATACACTTTTCTTTTCTCTATATAATCCATACGCCCGTTTTTACATATCATTGTCAATTGTGCACGGCGTGACAACGAGTTAGTATATACAATACCAAATGCCAACCATTATCAATACTGGATCATTAAATTAAGTCCATACAATTCTCATTCCGCACGTGGGAATAAAGTGGTTGAGTTTTTGTTGCTGGTGGTTTTGTTTGTACTTTGCTTTGCTTCAATTTAATAGAAATTATTGATAGGATACGTTTATAAACAATACATAGAATAGGCAATAAACATACACGGCTTTTGGTACAGAATGATATCTATTGCGATAAACTAAAAATACGCCATCAGATAATTCGAAAGTTAATCAACATAAAGTCCGCAGTTATAACATTCCATTGAAATCATATAAGATCGTGGCGGATCCATGTTAGATTACGAAAGTTGTTCGCGGACTCTCTTCTTCTTTTCCATATCCTTTAGTAACAAAGGCACTCATCGAGCATCTGCAAATTTTGTGTCAATTATGAACCGTTCCGTAACTGACCCCGATGTGCTCTGATATGTCTTTTATGGCGAAGCGCAGAACCATTTCAAGGCACTCCCGCACTGAAGTTACGATTCCCGTTTTGATAATGGGCTTTCTGTCCCAACCATTATCGTCTACAAACGATTCCCGTCCTTTTTAAAATGCATCATGTCATTGCAATACCAGTGCTCTGCAAACCAAAGTTTTAATTCTCGCTTGCTCGGTCATATGTAACGTCTGTGTGCGTGTGTGTTTCTCAATAGGTTCACTCCAATCTTGATCACCTCGAGGCTTTCTGGAGATTCCACTGACGCCATTTATTGCGTAATATTTCTTAGCGGCTATAGTCAGACTATGTTGTTTATATATTGGGCAATGTTTCTTAGCGGCTATAGTCAGACTATGTTGTTTATTTATTGCGCAATGTTTCTTAGCGGCTGTAGTCAGACTATGTTGTTTATTTATTGCGCAATGTTTCTTAGCGGCTGTAGTCAGACTATGTTGTTTATTTATTGCGTAATGTTTCTTGGCGGCTATAGTCAGGCTAGGTTGTTTATTTATTGCGCAAAATTTCTTAGCGGCTGTAGTCAGACTATGTTGTTTATTTATTGGGCAATTTTTCGTAGCGGCTATAGTCAGACTATGTTGTTTATATATTGGGCAATTTTTCTTAGCGGCTATAGTCAGACTATGTTGTTTATTTATTGCGCAATGTTTCTTAGCGGCTGTAGTCAAACTATGTTGTTTATTTATTGCGCAATGTTTCTTAGCGGCTACAGTCAGTCTAGGCTACAGTCAGTCTAGGTTGTTTATTTATTGCGCAATGTTTCTTAGCGGCTGTAGTCAGACTATGTTGTTTGTTTATTGCGTAATGTTTCTTAGCGGCTGTAGTCAGACTATGTTGTTTATTTATTGCGTAACGTTTCTTAGCGGCTGTAGTCAGACTATGTTGTTACTTTATTGCGTAATGTTTCTTAGCGGCTGTAGTCAGACTATGTTGTTTATTTAGCAACTAAGATTTCGATGATGTCGAAAATATCATGAACGGTTTTTACGACCTCATTATAGTAGCAGACGACAGTTTGCGGATTTTGGCGTGCTTAAAACATAATTTCTATTACATTACTGAAAAAACACATTAAATGTGCATCACTCAACATTTTGAATTTGAGACATGTCACCCTATGATGAAGAGTGAAATATATCTGTGTATATTATAAAGCTTTTACTTCCAGAAATAATAAAACTGTCGCAAAAGTCCATATATTGTGTTTTATCAGCCCTCGTGTATTAATTAGGCAAAGCCTGTTTTAATAACTTTAAATTAATCTGACATATTTGCATAGCTTCAAGATTGTTCACTGCACTTCAATTTTATTGAACACCATACAGCAACCCAATTGAGAAAATACAAACGACTAACACAGATAATTCAAATTAACTTATAAACGTTCCTTCGATAGAACATGAATCGACAAACAACTAATGCAGTGTTAGGTGTAAGAGCATTCACGGCATAATAATTTAATAAGATATTAATTAAAACTTTAATTTTATTGAACGCCATACAGCAACCCAATTGAGAAAATACAAACGACTAACACAGATAATTCAAATTAACTTATAAACGTTCCTTCGATAGAACATGAATCGACAAACAACTAATGCAGTGTTAGGTGTAAGAGCATTCACGGCATAATAATTTAATAAGATATTAATTAAAACTTTAATTTTATTGAACGCCATACAGCAACCCAATTGAGAAAATACAAACGACTAACACAGATAATTCAAATTAACTTATAAATGTTCCTTCGATAGAACATGAACCGACAAATAACTAATGCAGTGTTAGGTGTAAAAGCATTCACGGCGTAATAATTTAATAAGATATTAATTAAAACTTGTCAATTGCTTACCTTGATTATCACGTTCCAGGTGTAAGAAATTAGACAAGTATCACAATTTGAGGGCGAAATATGATTGAAATTAAATGGAATTATAACTTTCTTATATCTGTTATGAGTTAGCCCCGCCTACAAGGCATGATGATTATCGTCTGGGTACGACCTTGAGTGATGTAAAACGACGGTTGCATCATTATGCACAAATGATGAATAAATATGTATGTTGTTTGTTTTTTGTTGTTTGTTTTTTTTGTTAAAAATTGATATCTGTCTTGTTTTAATGGACTTGCTTATAATTAGGCGGAACAAGCTATTAAATTAAACGTTTGTGGGTTGTACATGAGAGCACATAAATATGCACTATTCTCAGACATATGCATTATTCTCGATAAGTTTTATAACGTTTCATATTTCATAAGATAAATCTTTGTGGCAGCTGTAAAAGTCACAGCTATTAAAATCATTAATCGTATTACTTGTTGGTCCTTTGGGATAATCAAGTCCAACAGCAGTGGCTTTAAATAGAATACCGCTTGCTATGGGGCGCATTTATATAGTTATATTCAAAAACAATGAAGTATATATAATTACTATCTTGTGTTTATGTATTATTGTTTGCAGCATCTGAATCGAGGGACCAACTTAGTATGTGTCTTATTTCGTATGTGTCGTGTTCGGTCGTTGCCAAAGGTCCACTCTCATACTCCTTAGTAGTTGTTTAGTTGGCAGAAGTTCCTACACGGCTGCAATTAAAATTAGCATGTATTAACTTGAATGTTTCACACTACTGTACTTCGGTCGTTGCCAAAGGTCCACTCTCATACTCCTTAGTATGTGTCTTATTTTGTATGTGTCGTGTTCGGTCGTTGCCAAAGGTCCACTCTCATACTCCTTCGTATTTGTTTAGTTGGCAGAAGTTCCTACACGGCTGCAATTAAAATTAACATGTATTACCTTGAATGTTTCACACTACTGTACTTCGGTCGTTGCCAAAGGTCCACTCTCATACTCCTTAGTATGTGTCTTATTTTGTATGTGTCGTGTTCGGTCGTTGCCAAAGGTCCACTCTCATACTCCTTCGTATTTGTTTAGTTGGCAGAAGTTCCTACACGGCTGCAATTAAAATTAACATGTATTACCTTGAATGTTTCACACTACTGTACTTCGGTCGTTGCCAAAGGTCCACTCTCGTACTCCTTAGTATGTGTCTTATTTCGTATGTGCCGTGTTCGGTCGTTGCCAAAGGTCCACTCTCATACTCCTTAGTATGTGTCTTATTTCGTATGTGCCGTGTTCGGTCGTTGCCAAAGGTCCACTCTCATACTCCTTAGTATGTGTCTTATTTCGTATGTGCCGTGTTCGGTCGTTGCCAAAGGTCCACTCTCATACTCCTTCGTATTTGTTTAGTTGGCAAAAGTCCCTACACGGCTGAAATTAAAATTAACATGTATTAACTTGAATGTTTCACACTACTGTACTTCATCTCTATTATTAAAACAAACTACACAACAACGTATTCGTCAGTTTGAGAACACGTACTATTGTTTGGGGCGCTTGTTTCATTCAGCCAAAGGTTTTTCTGCAGTAACTTCAGAAATTTCAATAATACGTACATCAATTAATTTACGAATATCCAACAATTTAAAAGCACTTTTGGATAACAATTTAAAAAAAAATCATTTTTTATGCTGCAGAATTTTTCATTGAAAATGCCCCCATCAAAAACAGCTTTAGCGCAAGAAATCATTATTTCTCAACCGATTTGAAAAGTAAAGCATTTTCACTTACCACTAAAAATGTCTGTTTCACTGAAATTCAACTTATTTAGGTACTATATGAATTTTGTCTGAAAAGTCCAAAAAACATTTGGCTGGAACAAGCGCCCAAAAGCAATAGGAACTTTTACTATTGATTTTATGAATATTGAGAAGCCAGAATTGACTTGGCAGAAGCCAGAGCAACAAGAGAATAAACCATTGAGGGCACGAATAGATAAGATTGCACACAAACATCAAACGTCACCGTCATCATAGGGTCCACAGCCTTTCCGGTCATCGCACAATTAAAGAGGAAAGCATATTTGCGAACTGTAAATGGGTCCACTACCAAGCATGCAACGCGATGCAAAATGATAGGGTCATAACCTCTTTTGACAAACCTTTTAACAAGTTTAACAAGGATAGTATGAAAGTGATCATGACCAAGGATCTTACGACGTTTGTAAATCACGTCACCATAGAAGTCAGATTGTGATAGTCCTTGTCGCAGAATAGTTCTTAAATTACCTTTATATTTGGCAAGAAGATCAGGGTTACGATAATAACATTTTGTAAAGGCTTTACGATGTTTATGGTAACGGTGGCCCTGATGGAATAGCTTTTTCGTTATAGAAATATTACGAATATTAAAGTCCTCAACTCGAGTACAAGCTCTAGAAAAACGAATAAGTTGAGACACATAGAACCCATAAGAATTTGCTCGGGAAACATCCCAGTCTAAATGGGGATAATGAACAATATTAAATTAAAATGATCTTACTTGTCATAGAATTTGCTAAATATTTCAGCATTTTCAGTAGAGATCTAGATATAAAAATCGAACAGGAAAAGCAGCATTCAAGGACGACAGTCAACCACAAACACACACAGAAACAAAGAACAAATTTAAAGATGAATAAAAGGCAAATAATACATCACAAACACAAAGGGTTGACAATAGGGATTCCGCCTTGGAACGTTCAGTGGCAAAAAAGACCGCTGGGGGTTTAAACCAGGTTCTAGGGTGCACCAAACGTCACACTTACCATACTGTCAACCCAATAAAACGGGACAGTGCAAATAAAGAAATCCCCGCCATGAACTATTCTCTAACCACAAGGCAGCATTAATAGGCAATATAAGTAAAACACAAAGATGTCGTGTATATATAAATACAAAACCAAACTATAGCCTAGAAAGCCACAAAGAAGGTACTCATTGACCTGGCAAAAACCAGAGCAACAAGAAAATAAACCATTGAGGGCTCGACAAGACAAGACTGCAGACAAACATCAAACGTCACCGTCCTTTTGGGCTTTAGGTAGACGTCATCACAGGGTCCACAGCATGTCCGGTCATCGCACAATCACCCTTCATCTGTATTGTAAATAACAAACATGCAACGTAAATCATACATCAACACGCTTGGCTAACGGCCACAATGTGTATATAGCAACAGCCAAGCAACAGTGCACTATTTCTGTTCCGTATCTTCCGGCTTACAAAATGTCAAGGTTTTGAACATACCGAAATGTCGATATACACCCGAGGCGTGATCCCGAAGAATGATGGGATTGTCGAGTTTTCACGAATGATATTTATATCGAATTGAACGTAAATTGGACAATTAATACAAGCTATTTATATTGAATTGGGTGTAAAATGGTCAATTAAAACACTATGTAACTTCTACTAATGTTTAACTAATCGCTTTGTTTAAAGCCCCCGGTGTATTTCTGCCACTGGCAGTTTCAATGCGGTACCCATGTTGTCCACCGTTTTATGTGTCTGGTATCGCGGGTCTTGTTTCTGCTTATCCTCGTAATAGTTGCTTGTTTTAATTTCGTGGTCCGAGTATTAACTTTCATACCCTATCCAACCCGGGGGATGCAAAACCGGGGTTGGCTGGGGTATGGAATAAAACTTTAATTTCGGCTTAAAGCATTTGCATACTGTAAAATTAAAACATTTAATAGGTGATTTTTAACAGGTTATCGCATTCTTTCTGTAAAAATGTCTTTAAACGTGTTTTATTGTCAAAATATCCGTTATAAAATCCTGCTAATATGATTTCTCATCGCTTAATGGAATTAAGACGGGACCACGTAATGTTAATGTATATTTTTGGTGGACAGTTCTGAGAATACCACATTGTCTATTTGACTTTGTTGTGTGCTTTTACGTATTCAAAATCCATAGCCATCACGGGTGTTGTTAATTGTCATAAATCGTATTCTGCAAGAAAGAAGATCCGTCAACAAACAGTTTGATGTGTTGGTGTGTATGTTTTGTATGTAATTTCTACCACAAATTTTGACAAATTACCTTGTTTACAATGTAAATCAACAATAAATGATATTTATAATATTCATAAAAGTTAAAATACATTATATTATGAATATTTTGTCTATTGCATGGTTAACCACATTGTCATCATAACATGGCTGGTAATTGCCAGTCAAAACAATACTTTTTGTTGATATTCCTTACATGTGCGTCACAAACATTCTGAGATGGCAAATCACACTGTTTCACGTTCAGCAAATGCACCACATGCTACGTAATAGAACGAGTACATCTTAGTTATTGTAAAAGTATACTTGGGGTTAAAAAATCCACTCAAATGGTGAACTAGGCAGGACACCTTTAAAACAGCATATAATTATAGCTGTGATTAAGTACTGGTTAAAAGTTGTAAATTGTGAAAGCAATAAATATATAAAAGCTGTTTATAATATGATGCTTTGTGACATTGGTATGAGGCCTAATAATAAAAACAGGGCATCAGCAGTAAAATTCTTGTTAGAGAGCATGGGTTTTAATTATGTATGGTTATTTCAAGGGGTTGGAAATATGAGTATGTTCATATCAAATTTTAAACAAAGATTATCAAAACTGGAATTATCGTATACAGGATTCTTTGAGTACTAAAACGTATTCACTTGTTTGTGTATCCTCGTATAAACATGATAAATCATATCAAGAAAATGTTCAAATAAGAAAATTTAGAGAAGCGCTGTCTAGATTGAGAATGTCCTCCCAGAGGTTACAAATAGAAGCGGGTCGATGGCATAAGCCAAACAGTATTCCTATTAATGAGCGCAAATGTTGAATATGTGACGTTCTAGAAGACGAATATCATTTTATACTGGAATGTACTTTATATAAAGAACTAAGAACAAAACTTATCAATCGATACTATTGGCAAAGACCAAATAATCCCAAATGTATAGAACTGTTGACATCAGAAAAGCTTACTACTGTAAAGAATTTGGCTAATTATGTATTTGATGGTTTTAAAATTCGAAATTACAATCAATAAATACTAGGACTCTCCCAAGAGGTACTCTAACAACAATATTACTATTTGTGACACGTGGATTTGAAGAATTTATTTTATTATTTTATTATTTTTGTGGAGGCTTTTTTTTTTTTTTAGAAATGTTAATGAATATTTCAACATTACGTAGCTTCATATTCACTTCCCCGTTTCTTGTATTTTTAAACTGCATATTAATATCTAAACTACATTACCTCTTTAAACTCAAATATGATAATTTACATGTAGTATTCGAAAACAAAATAGGAATTTAGTGTTGTAGAGACGAGTATTTCTCTCAATCGACAGTGCTACAGAGGGACGTAATATTGTCCATCAATGACCTACTACAGTCTTCATAAAGATAGATTAAAATAGACGCAAAATAGCACGGGTATTACACGATATTTTACAGGAAGTGCATGAAACACGCCAGGAACCAATAATGGACACTTCACCTGATTGTACAATACTTACAATTACTATATTCGATTATCCAAATAAGCTGGATCAAAATAACCAAAGACGAAAGAAGTTACATTCACAGAGACATCCAATAGCATATTATACAGAAAGAAAACGAAGACAAATCGAACAGAATAAATACTGAAAAGGGAATCCCATGGAAACAGCAGACACAAATAAGAGAGAAAAGTACCAGACTCGGTTTTATTGAGTCTGTTCATGCGAGGTATTATTAGGTGCAACACCTCTCACACGTCCCAGCAAAGCGGTATTCTACTTTAAAGCCACCCAGAATGCACTTGATTATCCTTAAGGTCCAGTAGGTAATAACGCTACTACTTTTGTTGTCGAGTATACTTTTACAGCTGCCAAACAGCAACAAAAATAAAGCTAGTTTGAATGTTTGAAAAGGGGATCTCTTGGATCTCTTGGAAGCAAACAACACAAACAAAAGATAAAGGTAGCATACTCGGCTTTATTGAGTCTGTTCATGAGATGTAATATAAGGTGTAACACTACGCACACGCGCTAGCAAAGCCGTTTTCTTTTTTAAAGCAAATGAAGAATGTTTAAGTTCGATCCTAAAAACAAAAAATGGATATAAAAGTCGAACGGGAAATGCAGCATTCAAGGACCACAGTCAACCACAAATACGCACAGAAACAAACAACAACTACAAGAAACACATGTGTTTAAGGAAAAACTGAATATATTAAGGTCATACAATCCCTGCGGGATGATAAGTTAACAATATTGATTGAATGTACCGGGAGACATTCTACGGTCACCACACGGCCTGATTCACACTGGCTGTACAAGAGCGTCCACATACGTTAGATCCAAAGAGAAATAACCTAACAAAGGCTCGTCCACATACGTTAGATCCATAGAGAAATAACCTAACAAAGGCTCAAGAAGACAACTTACAAAGGTCGTAATCAAACATGATATTTTGTTTAGTTTTTGTATTGTACTGGTCTTACTACTTGGTATTTGTATCATCCTGTAGGGTGCAACTGTGGTTGTTAATGACGTCATACGCTGAAGTATTGTTATGTAACTGCCTAGACTTTACTTTGTACTACTGTGTCTTATACGAGTTTTGTAAGTCAACGAAATAACATTAGATGAATATATAAATTGAGGTTTTAGGGTTGTGTCTCGACTGTTGTTGTCACTTCTTTGTTTTATTGTGTGGTCGTTCTATGTTTAATTAATTAATTAAAGTTATGATGTATGTTTGATTTATTTAGCTTTTGACTTTTATACGCAATTCACGACAGTATTTGTTTCGAAACAATGAAAGACGTAAATCAGCAAAATCAGCAAAGTATTAGCATCTTTGGAGAAAACTCGATCATCCATAGTGACAGTGTTCTTTATAAGGGTAACTGAGAATATATCAGATAAATCTAAGTGTATAGAATCTAGTGTAAAGTCATACAGTTACATGTTTACAACTGCACAACATGCAGTCTCAGATATCCTGAAGTTCTGTGCATCCTGGTTAGATACCACTATTGATTTGGGCCTTCTGATTTGTTTAAAAACGTATAAGGTCTATTAGGCCGTACAGTCAGATTGTAAGGTAGATTCTGATTGGATTAAATTACCCAAATCATAATAAATCCCCATAAAACATCAATTCATTATATTTTCAACATAAAACATGTTCATTTAAGATATTTTGGCTGAAATGTACATTTTTATGTGTACAATCGTATTGAGGTTATATTTGCAAAAAGTAAAAGTTTTTTACTGCCATTCTAGGGGTGCCCACCTTAAGTGAAGTATTAGAGGCTGAAAGCATTACAGCTAGTCATTCTTTAAACAAAGGTTGTTTTTTTATCCGTTCGGATAGAGGAATAGTGGTTGTAAGCCAAAAAGGTATAATGGAGACCTATGGGAAATGGAAAAATGATATCTGACCTCCTGATTAGAAACCTAATCAGCAGAACACGAGTACAGTATTAGTACTGTTGTATTTAAAGATGCGAATCTTATTTTATATAATAACTTATTTAAGTATGAAAAATTACGCCACCCCTCACTGGATATACTTTGCTACATTTTCATAATTAGTAAACGCAAATCCTCAATTCAGGTACATGCCTTTTAGAGAAAACAAAGGTGCATTACGTGGTCCGAGTATTAACTGTCACACGCTATCCAACCCCTACTCCAAAAAGTTGCATATTGTAAAATTAAAACATTTAATAGGTCATTTTAAACATATTATCTCATTTTTTCATTAAACAGATGACATATCCGTTATAAATTCCTGCTAATATAAGCTTTCTCATCGCTTAATGGAATTAAAGCGGGACCTTAATTCATAAAGACAATTTCGTAAAATGTTCGAGCTATACGAATTAATCCTAGTTTGCATTCTGCATTTATCTTGGTCACGATCACCGTCGGATTTTATTTAATTTCTGACGTGACAATGCAAACTTTACAGTAAATATAGACATAAAAATCGAACAGGAATAGCAGTATTCACGGACGACAGTCAACCACAAACACACACAGAAACAAGAACAAATTTAAAGATGAATAAAAGCCCAAATAAGACATCACAAACAATAAATGGTTGACAATAGGGCTGCCGCCTTGGAACGGTCAGTGGCAAAAAAGGCCGCTGGGGTTTTAAACCAAATTCTAGGGTGCACCAAACCTCACACTTACCTTACTGTCAAATCAATAAAACGGGCAAATGTAAAGAAAGCAATCCCCGCCATGAACTATTCTCTAACCAACAAGATAGCATTAATAGGCAATATAAGTAAAACACAAAAATTGCTCTTGTATATATAAATACAAAACAAACAATAGCCTAGAAAGCCACAAAGAAGGTACTCAATGACTTGGCACGACTTGGCACGACAAAAATAGACACGTGGGCACGACAAGACAAGACTGCAGACAAACATCACTTTTGGGTTTGAGTTAGACTTCATCATAGGGTCCACAGCCTGTTCGGTCATCGCACAATTAAAGAGGAAAGCATAGTGGCGAACTGTAAATGGGTCCACCACCAAGCAAGTAGTGCGTTGCAAAATGATAGGGTCATTTGATAAACCTTTTAACAAGTTTAACAAAGATAGTATGAAAGCGGTCATGACCAAGGATCTAAGAAGTTTGTAAATCAAGTCACCATAGAAGTCAGGTTGTGATAGTCGTTGGTGCAAAAATGTTATCCTATATTATTATGCAACTGAAAATGATTTCTTTTAATAGGTCAAATTTAATGGAATGGATTTGTGTAATTGTGAAAAAGAAATGACATGTTAAGGTGTGTTACTTTTAATTGATATTGATCATGTACTAGTAATTCATTCGTTCTTCTGAAAAGACGATAGTGCATCCCAATATATGACATTCAATTTGATTTTTGGACATTAAGGTGCAGCTTAACATGTTTAATTTTCCGTTAGTAGTTGAATTTTTGGTAATTCTAGGTAATTGATTGTGGAAGTCGTTTGTAGTTCCATTATTAAACGATGGGAATTGTTTTGTAAATTATTATTTTAATTAACTCCATTATTTACTAAGGTTTTATGACTTCTGTATGAAGCTGCAATTGTGCAAAACAAAACGCATCATCATTTACTGGTTATCGAGTATGGGCGAACACGTAACTTGCTTTTGAAGTTTGATCCATTACAAAAACATGTACAGGTGTTTTATTGAAACAGAAACAGTAATGGATTGTGAATAAGTGCTGAGCCTAAAAGTCAAATTATTGCAGCAGACTAGATAGGAGTGAGACTTAACATGAGTAGCATCCAAAATTGGACTTTGCACTCCGAAGTATTCCGTGGCGCACTACATACTTAGTTGTGGACCTTTCTACAGTTTCCAATTACGGTTTCCTCTTTGATTGTGCAACGACCGGACGGTGGTGAACTCTATGACAACGTGTTCCTAAAAGAGTATGATAATGGACCTTTGGAAACGGCCGAACACGACACATACAAAATATTGCAGTCTTGGTTTGATTGAGACTGTTCATGAACAGTAGTGAAATATGCTAGCTACCGCTCACGCCCTCTAGCCCCGGGTTGAGGAGAACTCAGTATTCATAAAATCAATAGTGCATAATTTTAACCATCCCGAAGATGGCATGCATGCATATGGCGGTGGACATAGAGATTTTCCTCCCCAATGTCCAGCGGCGTATGGTGCCAGTAGCTAACAAAATACTTTGCCCCGAAGAGCGAAATAAACAAAATGGAATTTAGTTGGGAGCAGCGGTTATGAAGCCTGCATATCACAAGTAACAGCCAAAAGACTAAATTAAAAAGCAGATAACATATCCTATGAGTGGTTAAACAATACCCAGAGCCTTTTATCAGCCGGAGTAGTGGAACCTACATCCTTTAAGGCGGGAACCGTTTGATGTATGTCCTTCATTCCGTTTTCTCGTGCCCTTAACGGTTTTCCCATTGATGCTCTGACTTCAGACAAGTCATCGTGTACATATGAGATTAGCTTCCTAAGTTGAACTTATTTTTTTATATATTATATACATGAACATTTCTGTGTGTTTTCTTATTACACCTTTATAAGCTTTCTCAAATGTAGTGGGTTAACTCGGCGGGGATTATTTTTATTTACATTGTCCTGTTGTGTAGGGATGATGACAGGGTAAGAGTGAGGTTTGGTGCCAATCGTGAACGCTCGGCCAATCCCGTCATTCCTCGGGATCCGACTCGTGTGTATCACGGCGCTTCGGTATGTTCAAAATCTTAACATTCTGTTAGCCGGAAGGCAACAGCACAGAAAATAGTGCACTGTTGCTAAGCAGTTGCTACATAAACAATATGGCCGCTTGCCACACGTGTTGATGTATGAATTGTGTTGCATGTTTGTTATTTACAATACAGATGAAGGTTTTATCACTGCTTTCACGTAAATAAACTATAGATGGAGCAATCGGCTAAATGACATTGCAAAATGTGGAAGATAACTTTGATTTTGAATGCAAATTTGTTTTGGTGGGAATCGGACGCGCGTCCCGCTAGTATGACGTAACCAATATGGAAACCCGCGTATTACATTCGAGTCATGCTCCGAAGCAGTGTACGATATGTTACGAATGGTTTGGTGCACCTTTGAACCGGTTTAAACTCCCCGGTGGTCCCTTTTGCCACTGACCGTTCCAAGGCTGTACGCCTGTTGCCAACCCGTATATGTTTGTGATATGCTTTTTCACTGAATGTGTTTGTAATCCCCTTTGCGTTGTAATACTTGTTAGAGTGACTGTATTCCTTAAATGCTAATCTTCTTGTTGGACTTATGACCTTTTTTTGTTTACATAGGCGCAACGTTGCCACCTCCTTAACACCGGTTTCTGTATCGAGGTAGCTGCCATACGTTGAATACTACAGCCAATACTACTCGTTTCAATGGATTCAATGTATTGAATAACAGCCGTTTTTTTAATATTACCGGCTTAGGTTCCTAGGGTTGCAGCCATGCTTGTAGACTCGCAATTAACACCGGCTTAAGTAGCTAATAACGACAAGGTACACCCTCCCGTAATACAAACTGTCACATCGTATTCAGTACCTGAGTAACACCCTCCCTAAAAGAAGGCTGGTGGGGATATCTTTCTTTACACTGTCCCGTTTATTGGGATGACAATAGGGTAAGAGTGAGGTTTGGTGCACCCTAGAACCTGGTATAACCCCCAGTGGCCTGTTTTGCCACTGACCGTTCCAAGGCGGTAGCCCTATTGTCAACCCTTTTGTGATGCCTTATTTTCCTTTCATTCATCTTTTTTAAAGTTGTTCTTTGTTTCTTAGTGTGTTTGTGGTTGACTGTCGTCCTTGAATGCTACTTTTCCTTTTCGATATTTATATCTATTTTAGTAGCAATTAGAAGCTTGTTTAAGCACATGTTTGGAATATCGCGTTGTGTTAGGTCGAGGGATGTATGACCATCCGAAGAGCCTAAACCCTCACTGGAGAGACTTCATATTCATGTATTTCTACGTTTTGTCAGAGGTAGACTAATCCTGAGATTTGTCTGCTGGTGATTGAGCTTGGGATTTCAATTGAGTGTAACGAAACGTTTACTAAGGCTTCTCGCTTTAGTGCTTTCTATTTTATTCGTAGGGTGTATTTCTATACATGTGCACCAGTGTGACGGTACAATACTATTTTAAAGCGCCTTGTTCAATGTATATCTCTTAGGAGTCGACACAGCTTGACCTATTGGATTACGTTCTGACTAAAAGAAGTGCGTGGTGTATTGTGAATACATTGCGCTTGTTCTCTAGAATACCACATTACTTTTCGAAAACGCTTGCAGCATTATATGAGCTATAAATGTCCTACACAACATTGTGCTAGTCTGAAAGTATAAGTTGTGGCAGTGGGGAATCTTATAGAATTGTGTTTGTTGCCTTTTGTTTTCTAATTCGTTTTTATGAAAGTCAGAGCTACCGAAGTTCCTCGCTAATTTCAGTAGGGAATCTATACTGAGCAAAAATAAAAAGTACCCCTTTTTCTTTTCCTTATTATGTATACAGCAAAACAGGAAATAATAAATGATGTATAGAGGATAAACAGATCGACCACCAACAAAATTGCTATTGCCAAACAGAATATTTTTTAGAAAAGTCCAGTATCACTTTTTTTTGGTAAAATCTCATGTAAAAAAAAATTACCTCAATAGGGCTTAGTATCAGTGATAGTATGTTCTAAAATTAAATTGAAATGGTCAATGATTTCGGACAAACAGTTCATTACTTACAAGGTATGTATACGTGTATAGATTTATTATGTCGGACATAGTCTTGAGATGTTTACACGATGTATGACTTCACTGAGATTTAGTCCATAATTATCCCTATTACGATCAATAGAGAAAAAGAGACTCAGTAACAACTATAAGTGCGGTTCAGCATCTATAAAACTGGTCAAAAGAAAATCAATTTAAAGACATACATCGTATGAAAGAAATCGGCCGTAGATTAATAAGCAAGCATGCTGAAAGGTTGAAGTGACCAAAAACTGAGTATCCCTTCTTTTTGCTGGTATTCCCATAGGCCAGTTTTTGATGGCGTAGGACATCTTTAACATCGCATTAAGTAAACAATGTTGGATGTTTTTAAGCACACTTCACTTTTATGGATGCGACGGAAACCTTAAAACACTTCATGAACAGTCTCAATCAAACCGAGACTGCAATATTTTGTATGTGTCGTGTTCGGCCGTTTCCAAAGGTCCATTATCATACTCTTTCAATAGTTTTTGAATTGTTACATAAAAGTTCTGATAAAAATACCGCATGCAAAGCGAATTTTTCAATACGTGTTTTTCGGGGTAAATGGATGTAATTTACAAACAACAAAGATGCAGTAAACTGTTAATCATAGTTGATCATTATCAACAACCTGGGCTTAATGGCTGTTAATTATGTTTAAAACAATGCAATTTGCGTGTAACTAAATGATAATGTGACAATGAAGTTGCTAACTGTATAAATAATGTAGCGTGTTTTTGATGATAAATGTATTTTGAAACGCTCATTTGCACATACATTTTACATCAATTGTATTTTTTAAGTCTAGGCCATTATTTAGTTACGAAAGGTTTATTTGAAGTGTTTTGTTAAACAACCTGTGTTTTTGTAACTATTTAATTAAACATTAAGTAACATGCGCAAAAATCGTCCTATTGTATTCGTACTGCATTTGGCGGGAAAATAAAATAAAACATTTGTTGTTTTACCGAAACCATCATTTATGTTATATATCCTTAGTGTTATATCCCTTATTTTTCCAATCCCAATTTTCTAATTGTTATTTCCCTAAACAATACTTGTAATATGTTCACTGAAATATGGTTTTACGTGTACAAGCTATATGAAATCGAATGTGCTAAATGTGGATAGTTAACGAAGTCACAGTTAAAGTCATCTCTCGAATCATATATTTGAGTATGTCTGAAATCATCAAAATAGAGAGATGAAGATCGTGCTGTTATAGTATTCGAACTGCTGACTAGCGGCCTTTTTTTGATACAGACCGTTGCAAGGCCTGTTTTCAACCCTGTTTATGATGTCATGTGTTGCTTTTTGTTCATCTTTGTAAAAACAGTTTCTGTACGAGTTTTTATTTGTCTGTGAATGCTACTATTCCTGTTCGTCTTTTATATTCACTTTTTTCAACACGAGCTCTGATGGATTAATATTATTGAGCTTATGAGCAATATTGAGTATGTCATCCAGTTACCGAGAACGTTCTGGCTAGCAGGTGACACACTTTAGGCGGTAGCCCTATTGTCAACCTTTGTGTGTTCGTGATGTCTTATTTTTGCCTTTTATTCATTTTTATATATAGTTGTTCTTTGTTTTTGTGTGTGTTTGTGGTTGACTGTCGTCCTTGAATGCTACTTCTCATGTTCGATTTTTATATCTTTATTTAAGATAAAACTTCTTTATCTCAGTATAACAATAAATTTGCAACAAGTGGTGTCATGAAACAACAATTTAATTCGAGTGTCTTGCCTGTGATTTGACCTTGGTGAGCAAATACGTTTGCGCTAATTCACGTATTTCAGTTGACGCCGTTTGTCAATAACAATGACATAAGTTGTTTACTTGTCACTGGAAACATAGCTATGAGTACAATAGTATATCCACTGTATAAAACTTGGAAGCGATAAACACAAACAAGAGAAAAAATGCAGACTTGGTTTTATAAGGTGTAACGCCTCTCACGCCCCTAGCACCGGTTTTAGCGATTTTCTATTTTAAATCCACAAAGACTGGATTTGATGACCTAAAGGACCAGTAAAAAATAACACTACGTATTCATAAATGTCATATGTTCAGTTTTTAAACGGTAGTCTGGCGACATATAACTATAAGTAATGTATGCAAACTCATATGCGTCATTGAATAGTCATTAAATGTAAATATAATTCATAAATGTCATATGTTCAGTTTTTAAACGTCCAACAAGTTCCGTGTGTCTTTCATACCATCAAGAACGTTGGAAATTGACACTCGTTCATAAAAGACACAGATTTTCACATTCATAAGTCAAGCCCAGTAATCGACGTCATCAACAGGTGCACGCAAGTGCACGAGATGATCATCCGTAACGAAGATTTGTCTCGACTCGGTAGGTAAACACATGCATTTCAGCTCTAATTCTGAGTGAATAAAATATAATTGTGCCTAAAGTATGGAAGCAATGGTAAAATGACTCGGTTAATATTCACTTCTGCTAATACCTAGCTGATTGAGAGCAGAATCAAAAAAAGTTAGTTTAGCGAAATGATTCTCTGCGGATCTTTTTCATTTTTGTTGTTTTATGTCAAATTTTGGGCTTTATAATGTCATGTATTGACATGTCACATACCGATAACAGATACGTGATATATAACGTAGACAGTAGCCATTTAGATCATGGAAATATGGGTTTCGACATAGATATAGCGAATTTATGAAAATGATTCTCCGCGGAGCTTGGCAACAAGACGATACTTAGGGTAGCCAAATTTTACACATGGTCTCTTAGTTATTTTGACTTTATTTTATGGTATGAATCAGTGTTTTTTATGCCTTTATTATGTATACGTATCAGAATTATATATGGTGAATAAGAGTACATTTGTAATGCGGTCTCTATTTAAAGCCGGTATACGTGTAACGTGCGGTAAACTGCTCAACGTCAGTTGTTTACAGTACCCCTCGGCTTGGTCAACATACCAAGTAATTATAAGACCCAGCCCTCGGTTAAATTTTCTTAAAATGTTCAATTGTCTAAATATGTTATTGTATCATGCCTTCTGGTGCGTTTTAGTATTATGCAGTTACTGTTATAATATTCATATGTCCATTTATAAAGCGAAGAACCTATGATTTTAACATTATAACGCGTAACACAAATAATTTCAAACGGCCAACGTATGCTAAAACATCTCTGTATGTTGTAGGTTGACTTTAATAAAATTTCCATTGCTGGGTGCAGAATTTAAATATTTCATTTGATGCAATAATGATAATAAAGGCATAAAACACTGATTCAAACCATAAAATAAAGTCAAAATAACCATATGTAAAATTTTGCTACGCGGAGTATCGTCTCGTTGCCAAGCTCCGCGGAGAATCATTTTTATAAATTCGCTCTATCTATGTCGAAACCCATATTTCTATGATCTAAATGACTACTGTCTACGTTTTATATCACGTACCTGTTATCGGTATGTGTGAAAGGTCAATACATGACATTAAAAAGCCCAACAATTGACATGAAAACAACAAAAATTAAAACAATAACATTATCTGATTCTGCTCTCAATCCGCTAAGTATTAGCAGAAGTAAATATTAACCGAGTCTTTTTACCATTGATTGGCATACTTTAGGCACAATTATATTTTTATGGACTGAGAATTAGAGCTGAAATGCATGCGTTTACCTACCGAGTCGAGACAAATCTTCGTTACGGATGATCATCTCGTGCACTTGCGCGCACCTGCTGATGACGTCGATTACTGGACTTGTAAGTGACACATTGCCTTAGATTACACAATAAGGCGCTAACACCATACCACAATGATCGCACTTATAGCATGATAGCTATCCTACAAACTGTATTCATGCATACACCACTTATAGCATGATAGCTGTCCTACAAACTGTATTCATGCATACACCACTTATAGCATGATAGCTGTCCTACAAACTGTATTCATGCATACACCACTTATAGCATGATAGCTGTCCTACAAACTGTATTCATGCATACACCACTTATAGCATGATAGCTGTCCTACAAACTGTATTCATGCATACCCCACTTAATAATATACGTATATTCATAAGAACATGCAGTATGCAATTAGAAAAAACAAAGGGTACATATATCTGTAATACATAGTCGTATCAAACATAAAAGTTATTTGTCTTCCTCTTCTTTCTCTTTTGCTTCTTCTTATTCTTTCTCTTCTGCTTCTTCTTCTTCTTTTCTTCTTCTTCTTCTTCTTCTTCTTCTTCTTTTTCTTCTTCTTCAAATTCTTTTCACTTTTCTTCTTCTTCTTCATCTTCTTCGTCGTCTTCTTCATAATTGAGGAAAACGAGACAATAATAAAGAATAAATCAGTTTATTTAAATAATTTGTTTTTGACGCTAAATGTCACTAGGATGAAGTTGTTGTCTATGTTTATCATATTTATGATTGATAAATACTAATTGTATAATGATATGATATGATAAAACGTATATGAAAAGATATTAATTTTAATGAAAGAGATAAAGCTATGGATCGGGTTTTTTATCATCAGGTAAGACACTAATTAATGGGCTGATTTAAAGTGGGACATTTTTGGAAAGGTCATACGTTTATAGTAACACATACAAGACAGGTTATTATATATTTAATGCAAATGAGTTTGTGTGTTTGATAACCAGTAGACGTATTATTTTAAATATATTAACCCATTTATAAAGACCGAATGTACTTAAATTTATAGCAAATTCAAGAACAAAAAATTAATATAGAGTTGGTTTTTTGTAGAATGCTAACGCAACAGTAACCGTTTAATAGTTGTTTAATTGTCACATTCATGGCGGCTTAGTGCTTCGTGCATGTCAGATGTCTATTATTTAGTTATGCTTTACTGACATTAGTGCCTTTATACATGTACATAAAGCCGAAATGTGTTTATGTTGCTTTTTTAAATGATAAAATGAATGTAATAATGCGTCTACTGTTTGAGGGGTGTTTGGGAAACTAATGTCACTGGTGTTCTTATTTTTCTATCAGGAAATAAAACAATACTATTTTACGGTATACGTCTAACCTTTCTCTTTATAAATATATACTTAAAGAAACTAGTGTCTAATAAATGCATAAGTATTGGACATGCGTGAAGTAAGATTAAAACGGAGCTCTCAGCTTTTGCGTGTTTTCAAATAATTTATCGATGTTATTGTCCCGTTTAGTCTGGATGACAAAAGCTTAAGAGTGAGATTTGATGCACCCTAAAACTTGGTTTACACCTTTTGGTGGCCTGCGTTCTTGGAATGCTAGATGTCTTGCTCGACTTTTGTATCTTCTTTAACACATGTATTGAAAAGTACTATTAAAATGCACGCTCCTTTTACAATAATAGGTTTATGGCTAATTAAAGACACTAATCCGCCAAATAACGGCAAAATTGCACTGCAAACCCATTTAACAAAACTCTATCCAGGTGTTCAGGTCATATTGTAATATATATGTGTCAATTAAAAGTAAAGGCTTATTCAGGGATTCTAAAAATAACCGTGATTGAATATGCGTGAAACGAATTATGAGTTGGTAACTCTTAATTAACTCTTAATTCGACATACCAGTTTTGGGGTTTGGCCTGGTTGGTTAATACTGGGTCAATAAGCTTTAGATTCTCAAAATATGCAAGTTATATATATATATATATATATACCTCGTCATCAGTAGGTTTAGAAACGATGCACATATTTTGTAAACGTTGGTTGTTGTTGGCAAGATAGCTACACTTTAAGTATATTCAATATTATATATTTTACACCGCGGTTGGGAACTTGGGTACTCTTTAAAACAACATGGAGATGCCACAAACAATTCACTAGAGTATGTCTACCAAAATAAGTTAAGGCTATAATTGTGTTTGCTTTATTTTGGACATTTAAAATATACTGACGAGATAAAGAAACGCCTCATCGGGAATTTCCGCTATATATTGTATATACCGCACACTTAATGCAACATAATATTCCAAAGAAATCCCAAGATGTTTTGTAAAACAAAGTTGCAGTTGGTTAGAGAAAGGACACAACTGTGATGTCGTAGACGTTTTAATCACAGTACACTTTATAACAAGAAATTCATAAATATTGAAGTTCCTCTTTGAAAAATTGACTATTTCAGTACTGTATTTAACGTAAAGAGTTTGCAGAAATTTGCATCCTAAGTTTGCTCACATGCTTGAGCCAAACAGATACTCTGCCAATAATCAAACTTTGAAGAAATACTATTTGCTGTGTTTTGTGTTGTTTTAGTATTTTTTCCGAAAAGAAAGGTCTTACGTAGCCATGTACCATTCGATTAACAGCAGCATAGTGTACATACAATATATAGCGGAAATTCCCGATGAGGCGTTTCTTTATCTCGTCAGTATATATACTTTGTTTTGTAAAATGATTCTATTTATCTTCAAAGCTACAATATAAATCCCTTTAATTATTTGTGTTCTAAATGTTTAACTCCTGAACATAAACTCTCTGGAGATGGTAGAACACAAAATAATGCTAACATTTGGCTAACATAGTTGGTAAAGGACAATTGTCCGCGTACTGCATAATATTTGTTATTCCATTTTGCATAACGTATTCATTCACTTTAATGTGTCTAAATGTTATGTTTTCTTTCTCATAATTGATGTATAGGTATAAACTATTTTTAAAATAACTACGACAACAATACAAAGTACTGTATTTTATTTTTGTTTACAAATTAATAAACAACATCATTCAAGGTTGAACAAAAACATCCAGGCAGTGACTGGTCTGCTTCTTTCTCAAGCCAGAGTTAACTTTCTTCAAGGCACAAAATGCATTCGGAAACCATTCCTCCGAACATTTGCAGACTGCGTGTCCAACATCTAGGAGCTCCCCATGCTTTATGACTGTTTTCCCTTTTGCGCAAGTTTTACCTGCAAAGGTACATGTAATTTTGCAATGATTATGTATAAATAAAAAAACACATCTCATATACAGGATTCATGATAAACAGACAAGTGATGCCGTATGCATTTTTCAGATTTGTCTTTTAGTTTAATTAAAATGTCTGTCAAATGTCTTTTCCTGTAAACAAACTGTCAACACCATCTCAAACGCATGTGTGGATATCAATTGAATATATATCATATGCAATGAATAAAAACTGTATGTTAGGACCACGGTAAGTACATTTCGTAATATTTAACATAAGACCGCGGCATTAACGTATTAGTTCAGCGGTAGCCACGCATGCGGGAGGTCATGGGTTCGATCCCCGGCCGCGTCACACAAACATGTCTCCAATATGGTACTATAAACTCTCATTTGCTTGACCTTCGCATATAAATAGTAGGGATGGAAGTGGTCTTGGGAGTGGAAGTGATATAAGTAAAAAATGATTTCTAAAAGCGATGTTACACTTCATGAATACATTTTTGCAGTTGAGTTAAACAGCATAATTTAAAATAAAACCTGAATACAAATCGCTTTCATTGAAAACTAAAGTTAAAGTGCTTTTGTTTTTCGTGTGTAGCCTTTCATTTATGGGTCCAATGAGCGTGTGACTGATTACGCGACGGAATGCGCAAGCTCATTATTTTAGTACTTATTGCCCCTATCAAATGTCAATCAATCTATCACACTTCATTATTGTTGTCTACACAATATATGACGAAGGTAGCAAACCACGCCATCATTAAGTGTATGCTTAAAATGAGGCCCTCTCATAGGGAATCCGGGTGGGTATGACCAAGTATTTTTAGGATCTGTGAAACTTTGTCAATTACTTTAAAAAATGCATGTATCCGAGCCGAATTATAGGGACATAGGGAACAGTGTCCAAAAAGTAAATAATAATTTTGAGGATCTGGCAAACAATGGGCATTACTTTAATACGATCCAGCCGGGTGGGTATGACCAAGTATGTTTAGGATCTGTGAAACTTTGGCAATTACTTTAAAGAATGCATGTATCCAAGCCGAATTATAGGGAAATAGGGAACAGTGTCCTAAAAGTAAATAATAATTTTGAGGATCTGGCAAACAATGGGCATTACTTTAATAGGATCCAGGGAACACGATCCCCAATGGGAGAGCCTCCCTAATTAGAATCTTGATAGATGGTTCCATCGCGTAGGTCAAAAAGTATTACGATATGTTAAATGGAAAACACCCTTCTAACGAGTTACAACATAATTTATGTGAATATAATGATAATGTGGTTTCAAAAGATGAAGTGTATAAAATCAGCAATAAAATCTGCATTAAGTTGTTTGTGAACTGATATGGAACATTTTGCCATATGCATCAATCCCCTCCTCTTGGGTGGCTCAATGAAACCTGTAACAATTGGTAGATGTGCCGCCAAAACAGTTCTAAACCAAAATTAAAACACATTGCCAGAGATATTTGATCGGTTCATTTTAGCAAGGCATTAACTATATAGAATTAATAAAAAGTGTTCAATATGCAATATTCTTAAAATGCGTTATTGAGGTTTCTGTTATAACTATGTTATAATTGCATATATTAATCTGAATATATTATATATAACTATATATCATCGGTAATAATGAAATGATTAATTACGTAAATTGTCTAACTCAATGTAAAAACAATCTTACACATGTATTTGTATATTCGCATACGCTTGAATGAAGAATCTAACATGGTTTATTAAAATACTCAATGCTAATTGGTTATTGGGGAGGTTTTCAAAATCCTATACAATACCAGGTTGTCAGGTTGTCGTAACCGTTAAGACGCCATTTTAAACGTCAGATGCAAAACAATAATACATTGAAATGCGTTATTTTAAGCAACGTTCCAACAACACATCAGTTCAATAGGATGAATAGAATCATAGTTGGTATCTCTACTTGAGATTTGAGATTTAAAAAATGTGCTACTTGTATTACTCCTGTAATAAATAGTAAACAAACATAAATAGATTGTCCAGAAAGCATTATTAAATAGTATAATAATTTCTTTGATTATATGGTTGTAATAAACGTTAGAAATCAATGCAATAATTACCATTTGGGCATACAAAGTTACAGTTTTGGTCTAGGTCTGGGTCGACGCACTGAAGTTTTTCACGACATACAGGCGGATCCCCACAGGTCACCTTTCCGTTTTCGCAGATACATTTGTCACATCTAGCGCCGACTGGACCTGTTGAGTAATAGGAATACCTTGTTAACTGTTAAGTTTGCGTTTTAATAAGCATATTCTGTTGAAGTTGCATCATATACTTCATCACAAACTTCATCCTATTAAACGAGTACGAGGGGTGTTCGATTTGCGGATTTCTCCAAAAACGCGTGGAGTTTTACATCGATATTAATACACATCGGTATCTCTATTCAATAACTATACAAATGTGTACACATGATTTTGTTAATCGAGCGGTTTATAAAATAAATGCCATTTCAATATAGTCGGTAGCTGACCACTGTTGTAAAACTGTTAGGGAAACAAGCAATTAATTTTAAAGAAATTAGTGCCGATATTGAATTTATCTCTTAACTCGGCTTTTCTGTTTAGCATATCTTTCGAGAAATTGAGCCAGCATTTGGATGCTATAAGGTGTCTTATAGGACAGGGTTAGAGTCAGCAAAAGATGCTGCAAAATCTGGAAGGTGTTAAACTATAATGTGTAAACCTGTAGTGACAAAGGGGAGAGATATAATTCAAAAATACGCATAAAACAATGTGAGTCAAATTTCACGTTTAGTAGGAGTATCACTATCCACAGCTCACTTCACTCCGAAAATAATTTTAAAAGTTAGAAATATATCTGTGCGATGGGTACCGCACTGGTTAACTTATGACTTAAAAAAATTACGCAAAGTATGAAAAATAAAGAGATTCGTAATGCCGCTAAATTTACTGCCAACACCATCTCAAACGCATGTGAGGATATCAAATTAATTTTAAGGGCATTATTCTCGCATGACCTAATCACAGGACATTCAACTAAAGGTATATGTAAAAAAAATGATGACCCAATGTTTGTTTTTATTTATAATTATATTCATCATGATAATAGCTGACGTTTTAATGACCACTTACTAATAGTACATTTATCATTATAAAACAAATGACCCCATATAAAGAAAAGGACAGACAAGGGCAACGACCGTTCGAGTACTTTGTTTACCAAACAATTACAACCATTGTGCTCTGAGGATTTCATTTAAAAAGGGACAAAACTGCAACACATATATAAGATAAATTGTCACTGAAGTACTTCTGCTTTTAATATATAGTTTTGCTGATGATAGATATATATGCATATTTAATTTGTTTTACTTTACACACCATCGGATGACGTCATGCAATGATCGGATGACGTCATGCAATGATCGGATGACGTCATGCAATGATCGGATGATGTCATTCACATGTTCGCCTTCATATATATACCATCTTCGGCACGGCTAAAATTTCCGTACTATTGACATTTTAAATAGAGAGTTCTGCTCAACCCGGAGCTAGAAGGCGTGAACGTTAGCTGGCATTTATCATTACCGTTCATAAGCAGTCTCAGTCAAATCGAGACTGCACTATTTGTTTGTATTTAATGGTGTGTGGGGTTTTCAGGGAGTAGGAAACATAAATATATTTTTATCCGTCTTTAAGCAAAGGCTTACTGACAATTTTTATACTAAACTGGAATGGACGAATAACTGATTCGTCTAGGGCTAAGACATATTCGCTTTTTCTTGTGTTTACATATAAATCATACGTGTAAATTTCGATCAGTGTAAATTTCGATCAGTACTATCAATACTTAGAATGTCTTCACATAGGTTACAAATTGAAACAGGACGTTGGCACAAACCACAAAGAATACCTGTAAATGAAAGAAAATACATCGCGTGTAATAAACTTGAAGATAAATTTCATTTCGTCATGGAATGTGCACTTTTTAATGAACTAAGACAGAAGTACATTAAACATTATTTCTGGCGAAGACCAAATATTCCTAAATTCATCAAATTGTTAAAAACGAAAACATTATCAAGAACCTGGCAACATATATTTTTAAAATTCGAAACGAATTTAACTATATTAATTAGTGTCTGCTCTCCCATATTTCTTTAACAAACCATATTGCCAAATAAAATATTAATTAGACGCATATGTGTGGGGCTTCGAGTTTATAATCAATTTTCATTGTGTAACTTGTTATCATTATATTGATATTCATAACTAAATGTATTGTTTGTTAAACATTTAAATATTTCATAATCCTAAACTGTAACGTGCCATTGACTATATGTAAATATGTTATGTTAAAATGTATACTCATGGACCAAATGGTCTTTTGTATTATTGATATATTTATCGTGTTCGGCGATTTTAAATGTGTATCTTTTATACCTTTGTTTGGTCATGGTTCACGATACTTGTAATACACAGACTGCCAGATCGTTGTTGAATCAAACTGATTATCAAAACTCTATTCAGGTGTTCAGGTCATATAATAATGTATATGTGCCGATTAAAAGTATATGTTTAGTCAAGAGTTTTTAAAAATACCCGTGATTGAATATGCGGAGAATGAATTACGAGTTGGTAATTCTTAATTCGACGCTTTTATGGTTTGGCCTGGGTGGTTAAAGCGGTTTATATTGTGTCTATAGAGTTTGGTCTGGGTGGTTAAAGCGGTTTGTATTGTGTCTATAGAGTTTGGCTTGGGTGGTTAAAGCGGTTTGTATTGTGTGTTGGGTGGTTAAAGCGGTTTGTATTGTGTCTATAGAGTTTGGCTTGGGTGGTTAAAGCGGTTTGTATTGTGTCTATAGAGTTTGGCCTGGGTGGTTAAAGCGGTTTGTATTGTGTCTATAGAGTTTGGCTTGGGTGGTTAAAGCGGTTTGTATTGTGTCTATAGAGTTTGGCCTGGGTGGTTAAAGCGGTTTGTATTGTGTCTATAGAGTTTGGCCTGGGTGGTTAAAGCGGTTTGTATTGTGTCTATAGAGTTTGGCTTGGGTGGTTAAAGCGGTTTGTATTGTGTCTATAGAGTTTGGCCTGGGTGGTTAAAGCGGTTTGTATTGTGTCTATAGAGTTTGGCCTGGGTGGTTAAAGCGGTTTGTATTGTGTCTATAGAGTTTGGCTTGGGTGGTTAAAGCGGTTTGTATTGTGTCTATAGAGTTTGGCTTGGGTGGTTAAAGCGGTTTGTATTGTGTCTATAGAGTTTGGCTTGGGTGGTTAAAGCGGTTTGTATTGTGTCTATAGAGTTTGGCCTGGGTGGTTAAAGCGGTTTGTATTGTGTCTATAGAGTTTGGCTTGGGTGGTTAAAGCGGTTTGTATTGTGTCTATAGAGTTTGGCTTGGGTGGTTAAAGCGGTTTGTATTGTGTCTTTAGAGTTTGGATTCTCAAAATAGGTAAATTATACCTTGTCATTAGTAGGTTAAGAAACGGTTTACTTATGTTATAAATTGTGGTTGTTGTTGGCGGGATAGCTACTTTAATCGAGACGATAAGTACTTTAATGTAAAGACTACAAAAACACATAACACACCAAATGTTATCCCTTCAAAGTTAGTTTCTTTATTAATTGAATATGCGTTTGGCACAAGCAGCTGCGCAAACTTAGGATGGAAAATTGTACAATCTCTTTATATTACATACAATACTGAAATGGCTCAAATGTTCAAAGCGGAACATCAACATTTATGAATGTCGTGTTACAAATTGTGCTTGGATTAAAACGTCTTCAACGGCACACTTGTGTCCTTTCTCTAACTAGTTGCAATGGTTTTTTTACAAAACATCTTAGGAATGTGTTGGGAAAATACACGAAATTAGGTATGCAGTATATAAACCACATAGCGAAAATTAACGAGTTTCGTTTCTTTTTTACGTTCGATATCTTTTCACATACGCTTATGAAACTTGTTCAAAATAGTATTCATATTAAAAACTGGCAATTACAGTAAAACAGTAACTATCTTTAACAACATTATGAGAGACGATGGGTATGATCATTATGTCAGTATTCAAATAAGGCGAATATCGTACATTACTTCGTATAACAACAGAGCTGATTGTGTTTGCAGAGGTATTACATGTGCCGCGATACCATACGAAGCCTCGTTGGATGTTGAGAAATCGGAATACAACGCAAGTTGTTAGAATTTGTATCACGTTCAATATCTCGAACATGTGTGTATCATAAAAATCCATGTCAGATAAGAAATAAAATATTTCCAGCGGGGTTATACTGTGTGAGATCAAAACCTGGTATGGGACTTGATATCGAGGATTGTCAAGTCCTGCCCACCAAGTAACAGACCTGGCACAATATAACCCAGCTGGAAATATCTTATTTCTTAATTTTATGTGACTGTATACAGTCTGAAAACGGTTCCGTACAAAATAAGTAAAACTGTCCTATAGAAACAACAGCACCCAAACGCAATGGCACCGTCCAATAATTTCGGGCATACATGTCATTATTTACACAGGTCATTACTTACACACAGGTCATTACTTACACAGGTCATTATTTACACACAGGTCATTACTTGCACATAGGTCAATAATTGCACACAGGTCATTGCGTACACACAGGACATTAAATACACCAAGGTCATTACTTACACAAAGGTCATTACTTACACCAAGGTCATTACTTACACAGATCATTACTTACACACAGGTCATTACTTACACACCGGTCATTACTTACACACAGGTCATTATTTACACACAGGTCATTGCTTGCACACAGGTCATTACTTGCACACAGGTCATTTCTTACACAGGTCATTACTTACACACAGGTCATTACTTACACACAGGTCATTGCTTGCACACAGGTCATTGCTTACACACAGGTCATTGCTTACACACAGGTCATTACTTACACACAGGTCATTACTTGCACAGGTCATTAATTATACACAGGTCATTACTTGCACACAGGTCATTACTTACACACAGGTCATTACTTGCACAGGTCATTACATTAGGTCATTACTTAAACACTGGTCATTACTTACAAACATGTCATTACTTAAACACAGGTCATTACTTACAAACATGTCATTACTTAAACACAGGTCATTACTTGCACACAGGTCATTAATTACACACAGGTCATTACTTACACACAGGTCCTTACTCGCACACAGGTCATTACTTGCACACAGGTCATTAATTACACACAGGTCATTACGTACACGCAGGTCATTACTTACACACAGGTCATTACTTGCACACAGGTCATTAATTATACACTCGTCATTACTTACACAGGTATTACACAAAATAACAGGTATACGATGTTGTACATCGTGGTGAGCGGTAATGATAAAATACTTTTCGATATTAAGATATAAAAAACAAACAAATATGATAATTATAATGGTATATGTTGTGCATGCAGGTAATGCGACGAACAACCTACACCCTCCAAGACTGGGTAAGTGATATTATCCGTGCGCGTGCTTTAAACAAGTTAGCTTACTTAACTATAATTACTGACAATATAAATATAAACGCAAATCATTGTTTATGTGCAAATAATGATAGGTTATTAGATTTGTATTGGGCTATATGCACGAGTTCTTTTGCGTATTAATACTGCGCGACTTTAGGAGCGCAATATTTATGCGCAAAAGAACGAGTGCATATATCCCAATATAACTCTAATAACATTTTTATTGCAAAGAAAGTATGTCACGTGATGTAAACAATGTTGATTTCATTGTGAAAATTCCCATTATGTAATGACAATATGTTTAGATTTATATTGGGATATATACACTCGTTCTTTTGCGCAAAAATATTGCGCAATATTTATGCGCTAAAGAACGAGTGCATATATCCCAATATAACTCTAATAACATTTTTATTGCAAAGAAAGTATGTCACGTGATGTAAACAATGTTGATTTCATTGTGAAAATTCCCATTATGTAATGACAATATGTTTAGATTTATATTGGGATATATACACTCGTTCTTTTGCGCAAAAATATTGCGCAATATTTATGCGCTAAAGAACGAGTGCATATATCCCAATATAACTCTAATAACATTTTTATTGCAAAGAAAGTATGTCACGTGATTTAAACAATGTTGATTTCATTGTGAAAATTCCCAGTATATAATGACAATATGTTTAGATTTATATTAATACGCAATAGAACTCGTGCATTCCAATACAAATCCAATAATCTATAAATATTATTATTGGTATTTTGTCGCGGATATATGTAAGCAGTGACTGTGATTTTACATAAAACGAACGTTACAATACAGCTAAACATATACGTATATATAACTGTTTGGCTGCAAGTCGTTACTGCTTCGTCGAAGCAATTATTCAACGTGTTCTTTTTTAAAGAAAAAAACAGGAAGAAGAATTTTCGAACCTGCTTCTAGAGCTACAGATTTATCTGACTTACTGGGACCCTGGTCCTTTCCTTTGATGCCTTCATCAGATTCGTAGGACTTACTGGAGCTACAGATAGCGACGGTAAACCAGTTGAAATTGCTGGCACCATGTTTTAAACTTACCTTCAGCGTGTACCCTTCCTTTGTATTTACACCCACAATCAGCGCAACATGAATTTTCCCGATAAAACCGCCTGCCTGGTGGACACGACGGTCTGGGACACGTGGCCAATTGGCAGGATGAGTTACATTTCAAACAGCAGTCGTCATCTTCCATGGTCTGGTACTTGACTCCACATTTGGGCCGAGGACATTTTCGTGGAGAGCAATCGTAAGTTCCGTCCCCAAAGCATGTGCACGTGTCACACTTATTGGCCGGGTCACTGAATAATCCTGTGTTATAAATTGAATACAAGACATGAGCAATGGTTCGTCGAAAATGCAATCAGATATATGTACTAACGAACCCAATATGTATTAGTAAAGCAATTACACTATTCTAGTCTAGTCTAGCCTAGTTCATTCTATTGATTTCTGAAGTCAAGCATGAAGATCCGTACAGTTTCAGTTCGTACAGTATCAAACATTCAAACTCACTCCTGGGGATCTCTACATCGAAAGAACAGGTTAGTGCATAGTACGAATTGTTAGGTCAGTGAAATGTATAAACGCACAGTATTTATTTTATGTGGCTTATCATGAACATTCGACAATTTAAAACACAAAATTTATACTTGGAATTATAACAGTAATACCCGATAATCGTTCTTATCTTTTCAGTTTCGTAAATTGTGTTATTTGTTTCTAGTTATTCCATTTCATTGCCATAATTTGTCGAAATTATGTATAAAATCACCCAACTATCAAAAAAATGAAAAGCTATTACCAAAGCTGTATGGGTGATGTGAAAGTCATATCAATATACATGTGCCACAAAAATTAACTACTTAAACTAAAGCACTTAGAAGTAGATGGGATCACCGTACTAAAAGTTAGGATCTACATTAATAGCTGTAGTACGAAATATAGTGCCTAATATATGATACGAATATATACTTGTATGATAGCGATCTGATTCTAATGCACTACCCTGTGCTCGCTGCGTACAGATTCGCCAGGCGTGTAACTGCAGCATGGATAAATTAACATGAACTTTGTAGTACACTGGTATATTATTTTCTTCCTTCCCTCTAGATATGTTCTACTTAGTTGCTTGCATAAAGCATCGACACTTTTGTATATTAATTATGAATGTATGCTACATGTCATGTAATATGAACTTCACTACCGCATAATCAAACCGAGACTGCAATATTTCGTATGTGTCGTGCTCGGCCGTTTCCAAAGGTCCATCATCATACTCTTTTATCTAACGCACCCGCGGTATAAAATTTCGAAGTATTTAAACATCGGTATTTTTTAATGCAAATTTGATTTGCACGTGCTCAAAACTTCAACATGCCTCATTCGAAAATAAATCAACAAATTGTGGCTATTAATGTTGGAATACGGTTGATTACAAGAAAATGAAAAATAAAGAATATGTTTAAATGTATATTATACAAATATATATATAGAGAAAGAGAGATTCTCGCATATATACTATAATCATATACCTCTGACATACCAAATTGATGTAACATACCTATGTCATACCAGACGTCATCTTTTACACATTGCACAACAGATGAGTATTGACTGTCACTGGCTTCTTCCAACATATCTGTCGTGGCATCAGATTTTGTAACATGGTCCGGTCCACTTTCATAACTGCCGGTTTCCGACCCAGGTGATATACTTGGATCGCTTTTACCACTTGTTTTTGAAGTTTTATCTCCTGGATTCTCCTCTTTCGATATCGACGATTCATTAGGAATTTCCTGCGTCCCATGGCTGTCTTGGTGGCTTCCTCGGTGAGACATTGATGATTTACTGGGACCATCGATTGATTCATGGTCATCTTTCTGACTGCCTTTATCGGACTTTGCAGACTTACTACGGCCCTGATCCTTTACATGACTGCCTTCAGTTGACTTTGCTGACATCCCGGGACCCTTGTCATTTCCTTTGCTGCCTTTATCAGATTCGGAGGACTTACTGGGGCGCTGATCTTTTCCATGGCTGCCTTTCTCAGATTTATCTGACTTAATGGGAACCTGTTCCTTTCCTTTGCTGCCTTTGTCAGACTTTGCCGACTTACTGGCACTCTGATCCTTTCCATGACTGCCTTTATCAGATTTTGCTGACTTACTGGAGTGGTGATCTTTTCCATGACTGCCTTTCTCAGATTTTGCTGACTTACTGGAGTGGTGATCTTTTCCATGACTGCCTTTATCAGATTTTGCTGACTTACTGGTGTGGTGATCTTTTCCATGACTGCCTTTCTCAGATTTATCTGACTTACTGGGACCCTGGTCCTTTCCTTTGATGCCTTCATCAGATTCGTAGGACTTACTGGAGTGGTGTTTTTTTCCATGACTGCCTTTCTCAGATTTTCCTGACTTACTGGGACCCTGATCCTTTCCATGACTGCCTTTATCAGACTTTTCTGACTTACTGGAGTGGTGATCTTTTCCATGACTGCCTTTCTCAGATTTTGCTGACTTACTGGGACGCTGATCCTTTCCATGACTGCCTTTATCAGATTTTGCTGACTTACTGGGGTGGTGATCTTTTCCATGACTGCCTTTCTCAGATTTATCTGACTTAATGGGAACCTGTTCCTTTCCTTTACTGCCTTTGTCAGACTTTGCCGACTTACTGGCGCTCTGATCCTTTCCATGACTGCCTTTATCAGATTTTTCTGACTTACTGGGGTGGTGATCTTTTCCATGACTGCCTTTCTCAGATTTATCTGACTTACTGGGACCCTGGTCCTTTCCATGACTGCCTTTTTCAGATTTTGCTGACTTTCTGAGACCATCATCCTTACTTTTACTGCCTTTCTTCGACATTACGCCGACTATCAGTATTGCACAAACCAATACTACTGGCAACAGCCTCATCTTGGTAAACTGAAAAATCTAAAACCATATAACTATTAAAGAATACTGTGTCAATAGTTTTCTATTCAATCTTATTAGGTAGGAAACATTTGAAACACAATAAAGTCCGTCGTCATGTCGTATCTTGAAGGGTAATGACTTTCAACGTATATTTAGCATAGTATACTTCTTTATTTCTTAAGTAACCTTTGAATTTTTCTTGAAAAACATAGAAACAATTTGTTTGGGTTGAGACACCAATTTGCTATGGATATGTATATTTGTTTTCGTTTGTGTTTACATCGCATGACGCACATGAAGTATCTCGGGCTGTAATAGAAGCACGAACAATAAGCAATGTTATAGTACGTGCTGTTGTTTCAAATTCAACTTGATCAAGTTGTATTTTTCTTAATCGTTTGGCTTATCAAGGTTCCGTGTCAAAGCCTAGCCCTACCGCCACCCATTGTATATGTGTAATATTTCACTGTTAACATTTGCATACGCTTAAGTATACTGTATGTACTTGTTCCTGAAAAATGGTCTGTTGGGATAGATACGTTTTATAAATTCTACACTTCTAGTTCGACCTTTGCAATTACATGAAAACTTAATCCTGATATGTTCATTGCTTATATTTCCACTACGATGTACATATTAAAATATATTTGCAATAAAAAGACGAGTAGTTGGATACTAAATATGTTTTTATATCAAAGGGAGTTTACTCAATTTTTTTCATCTTATGCTGTGGTACAACGTACATGAATTTCTTTTTTCTCAATGAAGAGCAATCCCTATTGAGGCCCTCCCAGACGGGTCCTTGTTCCCCAGTACTTACTTTGCGGCTTTCTATAGGCTAATATATATTATATATATACATGATTTATATGTTTTACTTATATTGCCTATTAATGCTGCCTTGTTTGTTAGAGATTATAACCTGGCGGGGACATCTTTATTTACACTGTTCCGTTTATTGCGATGACAACGGGTAAGTGTCGGGTTTGGTGCACCCAAGAAGCTTGTTTAAACCACCAGCGGCCTTTTTTGTCACTGACCGTGCCAAGGCGGTAGCCCTATTGTCAACCATTATGTGTTTGTGAGTATTATCTTGCCTTTTATTCATATTGTAGTTGTTCTTTGTTTCTGTGTGTGTTTGTGGTTGACTGTCGTCCTTGAATGCTACTTTTCCTGTTCGATTTTTATATCTATTTAGACTACTAGTACTTAACACATTTTCCTATATGTTACTAATTTCCTATTAACAAATACAGTCGGGAGCCGTGTGTGGTATCGTTGAACAGTGCATGACGTAATACAATGTTATATCACATGTGAAAATGTAATATCATAGCAGTACAAGCAAAATCTTACGCAAGTGTAAAATAGCTGCCGAGAGAAAATAGCATATACCTGGGTAGGGACTGGAAACGAAGTTTAACGTAATAACATATCAGGTCACTCGTGGTAAAACAATATTGAAAACAAAATAACGCCACGACCGTTTTTTTTTTACCAGACATATTCTTCCCGAGTTTTACCATCAGTTGTTCCTACCAAACATTTTGAATCAAGGTGGTCGACCTCGATTCTCTCTGTTCAAATACCTTGATTTGCCTTACTTACTGATTACAATTCAACGTTGGAGCACGACGTGCTAGAAGTACACATCAGCACAGAAATACAGGTGTTCACATGTAAGGGATGCGTGTGCGTTAGCGTGTGCATTACAACATTACAACTGCTACCATGTGTAATTATAAGATTGCGTTATCAAAGTTAAAAACTCAAAGAAACTGTTCATTGCTACCTTACCATTACATGTGCAATTATGAAAACCATATAGGCAGCGAATAAACCTATCGACTAGTGTATAACACGGCGGTATTTACGAAAATACCGCATTATAAATGGGTATTATTCCATAAAAAGGTATTATTCCATTAAAGAAAACAGATTTGCACTTATTCCATTCCAAGACTTGTGTTTCATTCAGTTTCATTATGCTCCGTAAAAAATCCCGACGTGAAGATTCCGGAAATATTGCCGCATTCTACACTTTAGTAGTCTGTTCTACGAAAAGGTCATTTGAGGCAATAAAACGGCAAGCTTTGAACATTGAAAAATATGTGTTTATACCATTCAAGTTTTTTAGACGGGTTCCCTAGGAATTGAAGTTGTAATGCATGCTTATTGTCGGCTACATGATTCACATTCTGTTAACCATAGACATATTGTAAAGCCATAAAAGAGTCAGCTGCCTTCGGCATCTGAATGACAAGGAATAATACAAGCGATGTCATTTTATAAATGTAGGTATAAAAGTTGAACTGGAAATGTAGCATTCACAGAACACAGTAAGAATAGATATAAAAACAGGAAATGTAGCATTCACAGAACACAGTAAGAATAGATATAAAAACAGGAAATGTAGCATTCACAGAACACAGTAAGAATAGATATAAAAACAGGAAATGTAGCATTTACAGAACACAGTAAATATAGATATAAAATCGAAAGGAAAAGCACGACGAAGGAAAGGACGACAGTCAACCACAAAAACGCACAGAGACAAAGAACAAATTTCAAGATGAATAAAAGGCGAAATAAGACAAACAAAAGGTTTGATAATAGGGCTACCGCCTTGGAACGGTCAGTGGTAAAGAAAGGCCGCTGGGGGTTTAAACCAGGTTCTAGGGTGCACCAAACCTCACACTTACCCTACTGTCAAGTTGTCAACCCAATAAAACGAGACAGTGTAAATAAAGAAATCCCCGCCATGAACTATTCTCTAACCAACAAGGCAGCATTAAGAGGCAATATAAGTAAAACACAAAGGTGCTCGAGTATATATAATTACAAAAAACAATAGCCTAGAAAGCCACAAAGAACCAAAAACACATGCAAAACAAACGAAAGCTAAAAGGAAAGCTCAAAGTATTCGCTACCACATACATAAACAAGTTGACAATAGGGCTACCACCTTGGAACATATTAAAAAAGCAATGTTTTATTTATTCGTTTTTAGCATGAATTACATAAATGCAATCACTCGATTGACAGATATATTTTTAAAAGGATTAAAATGCAGTTCACATTACCAGAATAGTAAATTAATTGTCCTTGCAATTGGTTTTGTATATCAAATGATCTTCAACATTGCATTTCGTAGAGCCAGTAACGTAAGATAATGACACTTTGCAGTTCATATTTTCAGTAACCTTTGTGTTAAGAAGTGTTTTCTTTAACACTCTTGTTATCATTATCTTTCTGTCTAAATTATTCATTGACTACGATCATTTTAATTGTCATTTATTGTGTCCGTAAAACAAAATGTCTTGGAATTATTTTCTCCGTGAACTTGTTTGCTTTTGCCATTCGTTTTGACCGTCAGACTATTTGATTATTCCATTTGTTTTATCTATAAGATAATTAGTTTTGCTACTAAGACAATTTGTATTTGCCTTTCAGTTTGCCTGTAAGATCATCATTTGTCTTTGTTATTAAATTTGTCCGTACAAATATTTTTCTTTTTTTATTGCAGATGTGTTACAATACATCAATTCAACATCACAATATTCAAAGAAACATATGCAAATGGATTAAACTACAAGTTATTACAACATTAGTTACAGTTCTCTCCACCGTGGCTGAAAAAGTGTACTTTATTATCGGTTTGAAATTGTAGCAATACATTTAAATATGAACTTGATAAAGAAAAACGAAGAAAAAACAAATCCAAAAATTTAAACTCTGCCGTGCCATTCTACCCCCACGCAATCTCCATCGAAATAACATCCCATATCCGCGTTCAAACTGATAAAAACATAGAGACAGTTGATCTAGACAAAATACACATTATATTGATACAATGTTAAGGAATTTGGAATCGTTTAGTGTTTTAATATAGTTTTGAACTTGAGTAAGTAGAATATTATCTTGTCCGTTAGTTGGTCGATGCCGTATACAAGTTTGTGAGTACTTAAAAGATGAAATATACGAGTGTTTAAATATAAGTGCCGTCTTTCATTTCTGAAAATTACACATCTAAACAAATAATGCTCAACATCTTCAACACAATCACTACAATTGGGATTATCCCTCAAATGATTAAGATAGAGATCAGCGTTTAAATTGCTGCAGTTGTTTTGTAAACGCGCATGTAGAACTGAAAGGTATCTATCACCCAGTATGTAGTATTGGGGTACTATCGGTGGTTTAAAGTAATTGTTAAGTCTAGTTTTAAAACTCGAAAGTGATGGTGCTTCGTGAATATTAATATCAAGTTCGTTCCAAAGTTTGAGAGATGACGGTAAGACTGATCTCGAAAACAGTTCTGACCTAGGTAAAGTAACGAAGTTGGAACTGTTTCTCAAGTTGTAAGGATTCGATTGCGAAATAGTTGCAGGGAATATTTCATTTAAGTAACTCGGTAAATCTCCATTTTTAAACTTAAAGGGAATATAGCGACACAGCCAAACAATCTTTATTATTGAGAGTTTTGGAAAACTTGGAAAAGGGTGAAAGAATTATCAAAATCGGATGACAAACAAAAAAGATATGATCATTTGAAGGTTCTGTTGAAACGGATATGGAAGCCGCCATTTTTAGAGCTATGACATCACAGTTCTAAATGACCATATATGGAATATTGATAAATATGCATATTTACTCATTTATAGGGAAAAAAATTAAAGTAACTGTATGAAGAATATGTTTAACGAATGGCAATACTGCTTTATATGCCCAGTTCAGGAGTTTGTATTCGTTTGCTGTGATTTGCTTTGCTTTAAATGATATTTATCATTTGGAACTATGATGTCATATTTTTCAAAATGGCGGCTTCCATTTCCATTTTAGTACAACCTACAAATGGGCATATCTTTTTTGTTTATTATCTGATTTTGATAATTATTTCACCTTTATGCAAGCTTTTTAGAACTCTCAATAAAAGAGTTGTTTGGCTGTATCGCTACATTGCCTTGAAAGGTAAATATCAACTTTTGGATGTGTCTTCAATCGGACAGAGAAACCCAACTTATATTTTTCTTTGTCATTTAAGCTGTAAGTAAAATCATTTGTCGTTGTCATAAGATCATTTCTCTTTGCCATGTATTTTGCTCCTAAAAGTAGGTATGAGTCGAACAGTAAATGTAGCATTTACCTAACACCTTCCACAAAAGACACGAATACAAAACAAACAATTAAAACAGGAAAAAAAGATGAATGCGACACCCTAGGCATAAAGATCATTTCTCCTTACCATTCAGTTTGTCCGTATTATAATATATTCGTTTAACCCGTGCGATCATTTTTGTTTGTCATTTAATTTGTCCGACTGCTATGTGTGTTGGACTGTGTAACAACGTCATTTTACTGTTCATAAAACAACTGTACTTTAGAAAGAATACCGGAACGCAGTCAAATTGGTATAGAGGCATTTTATGGATCTTCTACTACTTGAATTACATATCAATTTTAGGGATACAGTTTACAAATTATGAGCTGCGCATGCGCGTAGAAATGGTTCTAACTTTTTTTACTACAAGAATTAGATGTAAATTTCAGGGATACAGTCTATAAATCTGTTCTCAGCAAACGAATACAGCTGGTTCCAAATCGGTATCGTCACTGATTATTGATTGATGTTAAACTTTATTAAAAGGACAAACGGCAATCTTGATTTTTTAAAAGCTCCCGGCGCCCCGTTAGTTTTTCTACATAACTTTATTCAATAACTAATATTAATTATAAGAATAATATAAATGAAATTGTGTTTGAATATTACTAACTGTTTGTGTGTACAGCTAAACATATATCTCTTTTTGGTGTTGTCTTATTTTAAAATAGCAACACCTCTACAATAGTTAAACAGATTTGATGAAACTTTAACTGAAACATCTTCTAAAGAGTTTTAATAGGTCTGCCCCACTGCTACTTATCTTCATGAACTACTGATGCCCTTCATTATTAGTCTATGCTATTAATGTTGTCCGTAAGATCATTTTTCTTTACAATTCATTTTGTCCTTTATCTCAGTTGTCTTTGTCACTTGTTTTGTCCGAAAAATTGTGTATATTTGCCATTCATTTTGTCCGTAAAATTATTTATATTTGCCATTTATGTTGTCCGTAAAATCATTTGTCTTTGTCATTCAATTTGACTAATAGTTAAAACACAAATGATATAAATAAGTAAGTTCGAAATACCTGTTTCTTTGAATAAGTGACCTCCACTGATTCCAAAGCGAATATGAATAATATTATAGAACCGATTTCTCCCGTGTCTTGTAGTTTATTATTATTATGTGGCTAGACTGTTACTCATTTTATACCCTATTTTATTTGTATTGTACAAAATTACTTTAATGATTGAGAAAACGGTTCTGCAAATGCTAAACTACCCCTTAATTTTGCAAAAAGGTATATGCTCTTCTAAATTGTAATGCAATTGTGGCTATATTGAAAATCAAATAACTAGATTTCCGTTATATATTTCTGATCAATAAGAAAAGGTTTATAAACACCTAATCGAATGGCGTGGTCGTATGTAACGTATAGCTACTAATTGATGCCATATTATATACTTGTGTGGTATGTCGGATATTTATTTTATTTATTTTTTACTAAGGTTAATATTGGAGTACCATCTTCCAATGTTAAAATTGAAAGTTTACATATAATTTATATGACAATATTTGAGTCAATATATATTCTAATACAGAAAAACTGCTAGACCAGATATTAATGCACTGCTATAATAGTGATCTTATATCATATTATTATATGGCATAGTTTTACGTAAAGAAATGCATACAACTTTGTTGACGATTGTTTAACCGTAGATTATATGACATAGTCTTACGAAAGGCGAAATAGCGTACATAGTGATATTGTAATAACAACTAAAACTGCGAGTTATATAGAGAGAGAGGTTTATCAAGTACACAAACACGTATTTGTCTATGCGTATGAATATGTAAATGAATATGTGTGTATGAGTGTATATGTATGCATATCCAAGTAAGAATGAGCATCACAACATAGGCTGTAACATTCCACTTTCTTTTACATTCTGCAAGAGTGTGTGATGTGAGATATACTGATGAGATATACTGATCACTATATAGTGTGATAGTCACAACATTAGCGTAATATTCCACTATCCTTCACATTTTGCAAGAGTGTGTGATGTGAGATATACTGAATAATATAGAGTGTGATCATCACAACATTAACAGTAATGTTACACTATCTTTCACATTCTGCAAGAGTGTGTGGCGTGAGATATACTGAATAATATAGAGTGTGATCTTCACAACATTAGCAGTTATGTAACACTCTCTTTCACATTCTTGTAAAGAGGAAATAAAGAGAATTATAATATTGCTATTCAAAACATGTTAAAAACAATAGGGTTGTTTTTTGCTTGTTGTTGTTTTTTCAAACTGTGTCTAAAAACAAGTCGTTTCGAAATTACTTTAGATACGCAGTTGGCTTTGAACTTAAAATAGTATCGCTATCTTAAATATGGTAAAATTGAGTCTCAACACAATTGCAAAAGTAGGGGCGCCAAAACAATTGCTATTTCTGGCGTATTTACCATAAAAATCTGCTGCTCGACTTCTCCGAAACATTTGTTTACGTACAACAGTAGTAACCTGAGATTCTCCACGTGTTTTATACAAATCGTGTTTGTTATATACACCTTATTTGTTTTAAAGTAATTGTATTTACTTGTGAACATGTGTCTTTTGAAGCAAAGATAATTGGATGGATACTAATTAGGCAATGCCAATACATGGACAGAAGACGTTATCGGATGGCCACACACCGGACGTCAGGTGTCACGTCCCATCTTGTTATCTGAATAACAGTATTGATAAAATACGCCGCTTGTGTTGTTTGATATAATTATAATCATTTAATATACACGTGTATGCCTTTAAACTAATAGGGAAAACTATTACTTAGCAAATCGACAAGATGTTTTTTCCATCCTCGTGCGTCATATTTTCCGAAGAAATTATATAAATATCACATTCATGTCGATAATCAATATCCGAAGGGTGGGCATTCTTACTATCACCCTCAAAATAGAGTTCCTTTTCAGTACAGATTTCACTTTGCCGGATTTTTTAAAAAGTTGCTACGAAAGTTATATCATTGGATTAGAAATAAATTAACTAATAAAATGAGTTATATTTATTGGATCGGTAAAGTACTGTTGAAGTTATGATGAGTTAAAAATAGAAATTTCGCCAAAGGAACCGATGACGTCACCGAACTGGGCATGTGATCATGTTTAGCTCACCTGTGCACGAAGTGCTCAAGATTGACCTATTGTGACCACCCTTCGTCCGTCGTCTGTCGTCAGTATTTAGCTTGTTTACATGATAGAGGCCACATTACTTGAGCAATATTAATCAAACTTGCATAGCTTGTATATGACCATAGGATCTCGGACGAGTTCGATAATGGGCAAGATCGGACCAACGCCGTGTTGGATTTAACGAACCTCAGCAGGAAGAATTGGTATGATGTCTAGTTGTACATATTCCCAGTTGCCATGCCCCAAAAAATGTGCATTTCAAACGTCAAGGTGGTACTAATACACAAATCCGTCTTCTTCACAAAGAAATACAGCATATACAAGTAGTCTAGTACCTTCATATTCAGGTGACCTACTTAAGCCAGTTTGTCTTTTCAGCGGCCTCGGTAGCTCAGTGGATAAGCCATTGCACCTTGCAGCTTCAGACCTGTGATCTGCATTGGTTCACTCCCTGGTGGAGGCATGTCTGATGGAAAACAACTTCCTCCTTCATCTCATCTCCCTCTGATGTTGCTGTCCTAATATAACCTAATATAACCTAATATAACCTAATATGATGTGTTAAAGGGGCGAAAAAACCCTTTCATTTATTTTTTTAAGCCAATTTTGAACCTCCAGTTTCATATTTACGAAGATAACCAGGTGAGCGATCTAGGACCATCATGGCACTCTTGTTTTTATCACCATGCGATTTACTGTCACCCTGCAATATCACCCTAGCGTCAGATATTAAGAAATTACATATCGTCTATGATTTCCTAGTATAGTATTACCAATTACCAAAACGACACGGACGAATTGCAACAGAATATGTATCCATAGTTTCTTTAACTATCTTAAACTATTATTCTGTTTAACTGAAGATACAATAGTATGTATGGTTGTGTGTGAATGTCAGTATTACTAAGTATGTCCGGGACAACAAATATAAGAATGAACAAGTATCATATATAAAAAATAAAATAGATTGGCAACCCTTACATACTACGCCTAAATTAATATTGTAAATGGGTTTAGTCCGTATTACTAAAGCTTCTTAGCAATTTTATCTCTTTTTTTCAACACCTTTTCTATCGATTTAAGGCGTTTTCTTAATAGTGTTCATAAGGTTAATACAACCTACAGTAAATATTTAGATGGTTTGTAGTGTCCCTGAGAGATTAATAAGGATATTTAGATGGTGTGTAGTGTCCCTGAGAGATTAATAAGGATATTTAGATGGTTTGTAGTGTCCCTGAGAGAGTAATAAGGATATTTAGATGGTTTGTAGTGTCCCTGAGAGATTAATCAGGATATTTAGATGGTTTGTAGTGTCCCTGAGAGAGTAATAAGGATATTTAGATGGTTTGTAGTGTCCCTGAGAGAGTAATAAGGATATTTAGATGGTTTGTAGTGTCCCTGAGAGAGTAATCAGGATATTTAGATGGTTTGTAGTGTCCCTGAGAGATTAATCAGGATATTTAGATGGTTTGTAGTGTCCCTGGGAAGAGTAATAAGGATATTTAGATGGTGTGTAGTGTCCCTGAGAGAGTAATCAGGATATTTAGATGGTTTGTAGTGTCCCTGAGAGAGTAATAAGGATATTTAGATGGTTTGTAGTGTCCCTGAGAGAGTAATAAGATATTTAAATGGTTTGTAGTGTCCCTGAGAGAGTAATAAGATATTTAGATGGTTTGTAGTGTCCCTGAGAGAGTAATAAGGATATTTAGATGGTTTGTAGTGTCCCTGAGAGAGTAATAAGGATATTTAGATGGTTTGTAGTGTCCCTGAGAGGGTAATAAGGATATTTAGATAGTTTGTAGTGTCCCTGATGTAGTGTCCCTGAGAAGAGTAATAAGGATATTTAGATGGTTTGTAGTGTCCCTGAGAGAGTAATAAGGATATTTAGAATTATGTAAAAAATCTTAAATTTTCAAATGGGCTGAAAATAGCTGCGTTATTTATTTTGCCATAGCTTATTTTGGACTATTTAGGGTCACTGAGTTAATTAGATTTTGATCATTGATGGTATATCGTATGAGGAAAGAAATTAAACGTTTATAAACTAAATAATTGTTGGGTTTTTTATGTTTGTTATTTGTTGTGTTGTTGTTATTGTTGTTTTAGTTGTTGTTGTTGTTGTTGTTGTGTGTGTGTGTGTGTGTGTGTGTGTGTGTGTGTGTGTTTCAAAAACGTCTCAAGTTGGCACTCCAATTTCAAATCGAATACCAGCATCGAACAGCGAGGTTTGGTGTGTAAAGATGCTTCATGAATACATGCAAATAAGAAAACGTGGGAGTGTATTGTTGTTTTTTCACTTAAATGGATAGGTCATAATTTTCGGGCGTACCTTCAAAAACACTAAAAACACAGAAATTAGTTGGGATGACATTGGGTGTATATCGTTACCATAGTTTTCGTATTTGTCGGATTAGTGAATTGTCTCTAAACGGTGTGCCTGATGACACCATTAGAATTATGGGTCGTTGGTCATCGGGCGTCTCATAATAATTGGCCTATTGCCAGACTGAAGACTAAGTTACATATAGATGGTGGTGTCATTGAGTGAAGTATACAATCTGTATTATTATACCTCACTCAAAATTCTCTATGTAATTTCCCCATTCCCGATCAGTCAACAATTGGTAATGTTTCATGGTAATGTTTCATGGCATGAAACATTATCTCGTGCATACCGATCATTATCTCGTGCATTACCGATCAGTCAACAATTGGTAATGTTTCATGGTAATGTTTCATGGCATGAAACATTAAATCTTGAAAATTTGTTTCAAGTTCTTTATTGTTGTTAATAAAAAATAATTGCTGATTAAATGAATTTTGATGTTTGGTATAATAAAATAAATATCACATCCCATGGAGGGTGATAGAACATATTGTCAACCCTCGATGTGGTAATGTCCACCTCGGCTAAAGCCTCGGTGGACATTACCAATCTCGGGTTGACAATATGTTCTATCACCCTCCATGGGATGTGATATTTATATAATATATTACTTAGGTGTCATTCCTTTGCACAAGTATGGAGTATTGGTGATTAGGGCAGGGAATAGGCAATCAAAAAGTGGAAACCATATTACCCTAAGCAACACAGTCTCTTTTGCATGATGGAATGAGATTCATGCGTATTCAAAAAACTACATTCACCTATATGTTTACTTAAGAAATAGAACATCATTTACTGTGAATTATCGTTTAATATATCACGGTTTGGAGTTCAATTGTAAACAATAATTTCACGAGCCCTATTGTTTACAATTGAACGACAAACCGTGATATATTATTGATAATTCACCGTAAACGATGTTCTATTTCTATTCTAATACCCCTAAAATGTGAAAATAACGCACACATCTGAAATCTTTCGCATTGCTTTGCTTAATCTCCGAACGTTGCATACGTTACAGTGCGCAATGCGCAATTCTTATTCTCCTAACTTTGCAAAAATTACAGTGATATATCGTTCAATATAACGAGATATTTTAAACTAGGCTATATAGTGCGGGTGTATTAGAATTATTGGTTATTAGATTTGTATAGGGCTATATGCACGAGTTTTTCCGCGGCTTTAGGAGCGCAATATGTTTACGCGGAAGAACGAGTGCATATATCCCAATCCAAATCTAATAACATTTTTATTTGATTACGCATTTTTTAATATAAAAACGAATAATTAGAAAAAAACAATAGATTTTAACATTTAAATTTCATCATAAACCTTTATTTGAAACAAACATACCGTCGTAACATCGTGGGAATTTTCACAATGAAACAAAAATACTATACTGTTTACATCACATGACAAACTTCCTGTGGCATATATTACGAACTGCACCAAAGCAAAATAGTAGTTCCAGTACTATGATCTTACAACACGTCAATATGACACGTCAATATTCGCGAATATTGACGTTTCCTGTTACATTAAAAGTTTACGGAGCTGGTAAATGCCTATGTACTAATTATAATTTATTAGATTTGTACGAGTTCTTCAGCGTAACAATATTGCGCGACTTTAGGAGCGACTTTAGGAGCGCAATATGCATACGCTGAAGAACGAATGCATACATGTATATATACCAATAGAAATCTAATAACCTTTATATTGCATAGTATTTTAATATATAAACGAATAATTAGAACAAAACAATGGTTTTTTAACATTTAATTTTCATCAAAAATATTTATTTGAAACAAATATATTATCGTTAGATCTTGGAATTTTTTTACAATGAAACTAACATAGTTTACGTCACGTACATCACGTGACATACTATCTTTGACATGAACAGAAAACTGCACCAATCACGAACGAGTATACATTAAAAACCCAAAATGGCTTTACTACACGTCAATATGAGCGAATACTGACGTTTCCTGTTACACTGAGAGTAAACGGAGCTTGTAAATGCGCATGCAATGAAAAAAGGTATTCTCCAGGGTTAACTGACCGTTCTATGTCGGTAACGCTGTCGTTACCAGTCTGTGTGTTGTGAGTTGTCATTTTTATTGTATAATTAATTTGCTCTTAGTGGGAGGTACAATTCGCGCCTACGGTGCGTGTGGGTGTTGTAGTTTCTATGTCAACGTTCCGCAAAGGTCATATACCGATAAAGAAACCAAATGAAATGTTAGAATAGTCAACCATAGACTGTTGGAACACACAACTGGTAAGGATAGTATTCACAATACAATATAAAAACCCATATATTCTTTAGAAGTGATGGAGTGCATTTATCAGATGTGGGAAATGACATGTATCTCTTAACACTCGATGGGGCCTTTGCCACGTTCCTTAGCAATTAGCAATGACAATATAAAACTGATTGGTATTGATTTTTTTTTAAATAAAAGCATTGAAGGTGTATGTCACAGGATGACCTTGTGGTTGGGCTAACTCAGGAAAGAATCAATGACGGTGAATGCATTTACATAAGTTTAATGCAACTTTTAAAATATGTTTAATATATATACAATTATCTAAAAAAAACAAGCGAATACACAAATGAACTATGAAAAGAATGTTCTCATGAACGTTTAAGACGTTCTTAGTATTGTTATAAATACTGAATGTCTAAGACACTAAAGTGTTGTTAAAGCTATAACAATGTTGATCTAGCGCGATAACTGTGATGCGCGAGAGCTCATGAAGATGATGATGCGCGAATTCAATGGATGATTGTCATCAAATGCCTTCTGTAAGGGTTGATGACGCGATGCAATGATAGTTAACCTCCACTGAGATTGTGAGTGATATTCCTCCAGTGAGGATTGGTAACGGGCCCACCTTGTGTCCCGGGGGTTGTCGTTAAGTAAAACCTGGCTGCGCAGGTACGGGGGACCGTCTCCACCGCTTGTAACGTTAATCGTGGAAGCTTAGCTCCACTCCTGGATATCCAAACCTAGATGGCTTACTCCAACCCTGGATGGCTTATATCCTGGATGGCTTAGATCCACACCTGGATGGCTAATATCCAACCCTGGATGGCTTATATCCTGGATGGCTTAGATCCACACCTGGATGGCTAATATCCCACCCTGGATGGCTTATATCCTGGATGGCTTAGGCTGTAATTATACATACGTTTTAGATGTCGGTTGACAAACATAACAATCTTGCATAATTATTACCAAAACAAATCATTATTCAATCAATATATGCAAGCAGTACTAATGATGAGTAGCAATGTATACATATTCTACAACGCTATGTATACGCTATGTACGTCGCTGTTAATCAATGCCCCTAATACATGTAATATAAACATGATCAAATTACTCATATATTACACTCACTGAGTTATGCATGCACGCAATGTTAACAATCGTGTATTACAATCACTGAGTTATACGCCAACGTTAACTAATGCACCTATTATCCACTGTTATCAAATTAATAATGTTTTACAATTAATGATCAATTACAATAATTACATCTAATAAAGTAACTTCAAAATCATATGCTAGTCTAAAGTTATGTTTGAGAAACATCAATGCTAACCGGATGTCGTAACCGCCAAACAAGATGGCGCCGCCCACTGAATACAAATGTACGATAAAAGTTTAATAAACCTACTAACCACATGTTGCCTATGAATTTTGCCGTCCAATCTCTGTTCCAACAAAGTACTATCGATGATCCCGGCGAGAGCTAGAAGACAATGGGTTTTATAGCAAACATTACGCCCAAATCATTATTTCCCCCGTTCAGTCCGTGACAAACGTGGCTAAATCTACCGTATTGAATCTACACGAGAGGCCCCTTATGCAATTTTGCCGTTTAAGGAAAATATACCTATACGTTTACATGCATTAGCACAAAACTAAACTTATGACACGGCCTCTCTGGCGGCCACTTAAAATGTGCACGCTTTTACGTGTTACATGAATAGATCATGAATATTGTGAAATTGTTTCACCTCGAACAATAGATTTGGGTGTAACCGATAACTTACAAGAGCTATGAACGACCAGTACGCTCTACCCGTGACATTTTGTGACAGTGTACATAATATGTATGGAGGACAGACTACTGTGGCCGCCGGTTCAGGATCAATTAAGGGAGATTACTTAATTTTGAAGTTTTCATTTAGGACGGGATGGATTACTTCCCTTCATCATGAGTCGCAACATATTGTAGCGTTGGGTGGAAATTTCATCGAGCATCAACATTTGTATTATACCAGTTAGAGGCACGAGTGCGCTCGGATTATTCGCTATCATTACAAGAGATATTGTTCTTAGTACACTATTGATGTAGATCCTACATTTTAGCACGGTGATCCCATCTACTTTTTTATAAGTGCTTATAGTTTAAGTAGTTAAGTATTTGTTTGGCAAATGTGTCTTTGTATCACTTTCACATCACCCATACAGTTTTGGTAATGTTATTGTTTTTTGTGGGTTTTTTTCACAAAGTTAATACTTTGGTTTTTATACATAACTTTCTACAAAGTATGACATGTATGACAAGAATGAAATGGAATAACTAGATACAAATAACACAATTTAAAAAAACTGAAACGATAAGAATGTTTATCGGGTATTACGTTATAATTCTAAGTACGATGGATATGTCAAATCATTGTGCATTTGTCAACTTATTGGTTAATAAATAAGGCGTTGGTATAAAAAATAAAAAATAAAAAAGACACCGAAGTATTATCTTTCGCTCTATGAACTAACGTGTTCTCGCAATGTACAGATTCTCCAGGCGAGCTGTTTCTATTGATACTTCAACAGGTGCAGGTGCGCGTCTGTGCAGTGCGAGTGATAAAAATAAAAGTAAAATAGTTTTAAAATCATTTGAGTGTGAGATAAAAGAATGATAGTGTTGAATATTAAAAGTCAAAAAGACAATTAGTTTTAGGAGTGAAAACAACGCTTCCTGTCTATGGCATGGTGTGTGCAACTGAGCAGAATGCCAGTTTGAATGAGTTCAAGTCTGGCAGCATTGCAATGTCGGCTGGTAGTCTATTCCACTGTACGATTTCAAGGGGGAACAAGAAATGCTTGTGGAAGTCGGCAGTAGGGTGTATTTGTCAAATCACTGGTTAATAATAAGGCGTTGCTATAACAAAAAAAGACACCGAAGTATTATCTAGTCCATTTAATGTTCAGGTATACAAAATATAAAAGCTAAATAAAGAAATTTAAAACAACGTACATCTATACTACACCAGAGACATAAGAAAATCAGTTAGTTTCTCAGCTGTCTAGTATGCCATAATGATAGGTTATTAGATTTGTATTGGGCTATATGCACGAGTTCTTTTGCGTATTAATATTGGGCGACTTTAGGAGCGCAATATTTATGCGCAAAAGAACGAGTGCGTGTATCCCAATATAAATCTAATAACCTTTTTATTGCATACGTATTAGTTAGAGGCTATGAAGTGAAATTTTAACAATTAAGAAACCCTAAGCATATTTAGTGTTTGCCCTACTTTTTCATCCAATCAGACGGTGAGGAATTTTAAAAAAAGGCGATCTTATTCATGTAAATTTCTAACGATCACCAATTTTAACCATTTATTCATTAAGTAATCGCTTACTAAATGGCACGCGCTTGTTTTGGCGCGAACGTGTTAAGACGCGTGGTTTCGTAGAAGCGCGGGGGGAAATCAGGGCAAACACTAAGTCAGTTAGAGGCTAAGAAGTGAAATTTTAACAATTAAAGGGGTTGATGCACTATTTTCATACACTATTTATTTAATAGGGCTCTGAAAAACTTGAAAAAAACTGAAAGAATTGTCAAAATGCCATGAAAAACAAAGGAGATATGACCTATTAAAAATTTGCAAAGAACATTACTAGAGGCTGCCATCTTTGAACGATGACGTCATCGCGCCATTTTACCATATATGGCATATTGACAAAATGTCTTTTAAAGCAAAGAAAATTACTTCAAATGAAAAATTACCATACAATTTATACATTTTACATCTGTATATTTATTTTTAATCAATTTGCAGTGATTTTCTTTGTTTTAAAATGTATTTTGTCAATATGCCTTACATGGTAAAATGGCGCGATGACGTCATCGTTCAAAGATGGCCGCCTCCATTTATGTTCTTTGCAAATTGTAAATAGGTCATATCTCCTTTGTTTTTCATGGCATTTTGATAATTCTTTCAGCTTTTTTGAAGTTTTTCAGAGCCCTATTAAATATATAGTGTTTGAAAATAGTGCATCAACCCCTTTAAGAAACCCCGGTCAGTCGCTGCGCTCCTTCCCTTAGGGTTTCTTAATTGTTAAAATTTCACTTCTTAGCCTCTAACTAATACTTAGAGAGAATAAAATAGATTGTACCATTTAATTATCACCAAAAACAATTATTTGAAACAAACATACAATGAAATCAACATTGTTTACATCACGTGACATACTTTCTTTGTCATGAACAGAAAAGTGCACCAATCACGAACGAGTATACATTACACACCCAAAACGTCGTTTCCTGTTGCAATGAAAGTAAAACGGAGCTTGTAAAATCGTATTTATACTTAAAGGGGTAAACGGTGATCTTGCGTTGTTAAACTCGAGGCGAAGTAGAATGACGCAGGAAGAGACAATCACTCCAAATTTTTTATTTAATTATGCAAACAGGTTTACAGTCGAAATGATACGGTATTAATAATGCACTGCTTGAAAACACATTGCTGTGTGTCTCTTTAACAATCACTCATACTGTATACTGAGAATACTCTGTTAAGCGTATTGATATAACCCATATTTAGCAATACATAGACTCACATACAAACATAACTAATCCTTTATTTATATTTACACAAATTAATTGCAGACTGGATTAGTAAACAAAACATCGATTTAGTAAATAATACAAACATATACAGAATCATTTTCTTACACGTAATTTGTCAGGCTACTATGCAATCGTAGCATATACTTGAACTAACATACGGATTTCACACACTTGTGTTTATCATATTTACACGCAAGCAGTTTTGGATTGAATATTTGCAATAATATTTACACAAGTAAATTGCATACCGTACTTTTATATCAGGCATACATACAAAACTGGTCAATTTCTCGCACTTATCTGGCTTATATTTAGTCATGAAATATCTTGCAGATGGCATACATACTGAGACAGTCATTATCAATTCAATTATGTTTGAAAACGAACAAACGTAGCTGTTCACAAGGAACAATTCTCCCTTTCCATCTTTAAAGTTCTTCTTTGAATATTTCCTACTACACCAACTGCGGCATCCAACCGAACTCACGTTAAATATGTTTCAGTGCTCATCGCGGCGACCCTTGTATGACTCCCGTGTTAAAGCTCGTATTGTGTGTATGACTCCCGTGTTAAAGCTCGTATTGTTGAGACAGTCCGGTCAAGCTTAAGATATGAATAAATGATTGTTGGTTTACATCCCTTTAACAATTTAGGTCACCACGGGTTGAACCCTTCGTTGCCACAGTCAAAACATTGATTTTAGGACCAGTGTAGACCCAGATCAGCATGCACACTATGTGTAGAATGATCAGGGTAGACGTTGTTCGCCACTCAGAAAGAACGTTTTTTATTACACTTTATATATAAAATATTACTGGAAGCTTTGAATTCAAATTTCAGCAGACGACATTTGAAATTTGGCGGCGAAAGGGTTAAATAGGGAATGGTGATGAGCAAAAAATGACATTAATGGAGATGAAAATGATTACTGTACCACGTTTTTGATCCCCATTGAATTCAAAATCAATGTTTTTAGTTTCCATGTCACGCTGGGGGGGATTCTGCCTCCTGATGTGACAAACAGTTGACTTTATGTTTTTGCCCGCCAACTGGGGTCCTTCAGAGATGTGGCAGAAACAATGCAACTTATATACAATATACAGGCAACAGTTACGAACAAAGAACCATCAGATATGGACAAACTTACAAAATACCGGCAATAGTCTATACAGTTACACTTTTCTAAATTCAAACTATCATTCTGGAAATAAAATAAAATCTTTTCAAACTTTGCAGTATGCCACATCTGGAAGTTGGTCTCTTGACAAGGAACATACGGGTTCAATTCATGATCGAGAAATATATCGTCTAGCTACTCGGGTAATTAATTCTTCGCCTCCGTGGTCTGGATATTAAGGACCAAAACTGTCTCGCTTCTCAGCGTTGCGGGCTCGAATCCCACTGACAGCCTGACTTGTGAAAAAGTGTCGATTCTTACGGATGGCGGGAGGTATACAATACTAATTCTACCAGGAAAAATGGAATGATGACGATAAGCAAAAAAACATGTGATACTAACGTCAATAAAATACCGTATTCTGATTTCAACAATCATGCGCTGAAAATTAAGAACACAACAGTTAATTCGAACCATTTATATTAACTGCATAATTCAGCCTCAACCATAACACATTATGCTTATGTCGGTTGTCCTAGTTATCCGTAGAGAAGATCATTTTATAAAGTTATCTTATTTTAATAGTATTTTCTAAATGCTAGGTTTAATTTCGCGTTAATTGTTGAGTGTGCGTAGGGACGAGGTAGTTAATCCACTGTTGCCTGGAACATGGGGTTTTGGTTGGTTGTGACCGGTGTCTGATATAAGGGGTTATCCATCTGCAGTGAGAGAAAATGATCACATATTAATAATTATTATAAATAGTAGGGCTGTTATAGTGGGCTAATTGATCGACTAAGTGCGCTGGAAGGATAAATATTTAGGTACACAATTTCAAATTATGTTCTTTATTAATTCGAGTATACGCTTTGATGTCATTGTAATCTAAACGATGATTTAAAACTGTATGTGGAATACATGTATTATTATGTGTGTACTATTTAGGTAAAATCGGCATGCTTTGGTCATTACAAAATTTCAAATAAATGTCCATACTTGTATGTTGGTATATTGCAATTTAAGGCATACGTTCACCAACCTGATTGACAAGGCGTAAAATAATACGACAACCACAAACCTTGGACCACTTTGGATTTTGGCATTCGTGTTCGAACCTGGCGTACTCAATTTTGTCATAGAAGGAGGTAAGGATCTTCCATATTAGCAACAGCAGAAGACCGACACCTATGATTCCCCCCAGCAGTGGCATGGCGATAAAAAGAGCATTTGGTGGCGTATAGCATCCTGTACAATGGAAATCAAGCACGATAAGATAATGTATAATTCATCATCATGGATAAACATACGCGGACAAAATCCGCCTACACCACTGCACAATCAACCCCATCCTGTACACAAATCCACTTTTTTCGAGAAGAGGAGAAAGGAACAGAGTTCCTTCCCATAATTAAAATATACAACGTATAAACAAAACACTCCTCCACCCCAAATGCAAAAGGCGAAGTTGACCCGACTACAACTGTAAGTATGTAATTTGGTAGTTGAATACAAGTCTGAGATATTTAGTGTTTACTCAACTTTTTCAACCAATCAGTTGCCTCAAATTTTCAAATAATTGCACCATTTATTAATGAAGATTTTACTACAAGTAGTCTTCGCGGTTAAAAGCGTGACCGATATAGACACTATCGATAAAACCTATGGTAAACACTAAGTCTGATAGAGTTTATGAAGAGAAATCTACGCTCCCTCCCTTTCGGTTTCTTTGTGGTGAAGATGTCTCTCCATAGCCTCTATCCTATACTAAATAAGATAAGATAAGTTTTTTTTAATTTTGTCTTTGTATTTCATTTTAAACCATCTTAATTTTCCAGTAATTGTATGTGTCTGCGAAACAAATGCTTATTTACATACGTTCTGTTTTAGCTATTTGTAGCGTGTCCCATCCCGTGCCTTTGCCGCACACTACTAGGTAGTTGATAGAGCAGTCAGTCGCATCGATGAATAAGCATGGGGTATCTGAAGTAAGAAACACACGTTATTTTCTAACATTAATTACACAAATTCGACTGGCCTTTTTCGTTAAATGTCTTTTTTCCGTTAAGCAAGTTTTATATTCAAGTTGCATAATTTACTGATTGTGTTATGTAATTTACTGATTGTGTTATGTAATTTACTGATTTATGTAATTTACTGATTGTGTTATGTAATTTACTGATTGTGTTATGTAATTTACTATGTAATTTACTGATTGTGTTATGTAATATACTGATTGTGTTAGATTGTGTTATGTAATTTACTGATTGTGTTATGTAATTTACTGATTGTGTTATGTAATTTACTTATGTAATTTACTGATTGTGTTATGTAATTTACTGATTGTGTTATGTAATTTCTCCGCACAGTAAATACCGCATTTTCTAGCAAACCAGACAAGGAAATCCATCTTCTTGCCTACCGGACAAGTTACCGGGGCTAGATATAGAGAATATTATGTCAGTGCCTTTTACTATCAAGTTTATTAGGCGAGGCTTAGAAAACGAAGAATGGCGAGGCTCTGCCGAGCCATTCTTCGTTTTCGTGCCGAGCCTAATAAACTTGATAGTAAAAGGCACTGACATAATATTCTATTTATCATGTAGATTACCCACATTTTTTGTATGAACTACTATTTTTACCTATTTCTCAGAATGTCACGCTTATCGAGGACGCCGCCATGTTGTTGTTTTTTTGTTTGTTTTATGACGTCAGACAACGTTACGTGCATGACGTCAGATAACGTTACGTACAATAAACGCCGAGGGATTCCGCATTGATTTGCTCTATTGGTCAGTGCCCAATAGAGCAAAATGTAATAGGTCACCCCTTTATTAGGCAGAAAAGTGCATATCTGCATGATAAATTTCCATCTCACCCTAGGGTCGAGATAAAATTCACGCGCGCCAACATCCGGTATGCAGGAAAATATGTAAAACGTTAGTAGCTGGCGGCGTCAACGCACAACATGTCTCTGATATGCAAGAAAAAGAATCTATCATGGGTGTTCGGTTCAGATAGGGAATTCCAACCCTCGGTATAAGTGTTTTAATTGGAACCTCGGCAGAGCCTCAGTTCCGATAAAAACACTAATACCTCGGGTTGGAATTCCCTATCTTCACCGGATACCCATGAAAGATTCTTATAATCTCAGTTAAGCACAGGAAAACGACTGATCCAAACTTGAGAAGTGATCGAGATGTTGCGAACGACTTGTTTACTGAAGTCTGATTGGACAAGAGAATCAATAAGCATAACAGCAAAATACTTAACGGAAAAGGGCCAGTCGAATACGCGTACTGTCCGATGTATGTTGCATTTCTGCAACAATGTGTACGATTTGGACTGTATAATGACATTTAACTGTCCGCATAAAACTGCAGTATAAGAGGATACAAACAAGACATTCCGTTAAGCGTGTGCATAGAGTGAAATGTTAAAGTGTTTAAACCAAAGATAACATACATGTAATACAAATTCAGTCAATGAGTATGCAGTTAAAAAGAAGAAATTACAATTGGCCTTTTCATTTCAAAGATGTCATACAACGACCTTGTGTTTTAACCAGATACAAGTTACATTTTTATTTAACAGCTTGGACATGAGAACAGCGTGTGTTTAGTCAAAATGAAG